>BLKR01015501.1:0-67436 GCA_011170035.1 Teleogryllus occipitalis
TTTCCTTTCCTGAGGCACGGCGTTGGTACCAAACTCGTAACCCTATGGATATGGTTCGAAGTTTCGCTGACACCGTGGGTCAACAGCAGAAGAAATTAAATTTCGAAACTCAGACACCGAAAGCTATCTCTGTGCGCGATGCTGCCTGTCAGGTGTCCTTTGAAGACATCACCGGAGATGCAGAAACCAGTTACCTTGACTCATCTGAAACAATGAAGGAAACGAAAACTGTAAATGTTTTGACAAACAGATAAAAGGCATCAAGCTGAGAAACCGAGGCCGGCAGGCCCTATTTCTAAATCTAGATCGCCTGTATCAAAAGACCGTGATCTTCCCACATATGCGACTCTTTCTTGCAGTAGTCAAGACGACTCTGCAGGAAATGAGGAGCCCCACAAGAACCCGTGCATCACTCTTCAACAGAAAAGGAAAAAGAAACCCGACACATATCTTCCCTAGAAGCAAAGAAACTTAGCACCTAGAAATTATGGCTCTCGTTTCGTGGAACCTCAATGATTTTCGTACTCGTTTGGACGAATTAAAGCTGATGTCTCTGCGTAGACCCGTGGTTATCTGCTTGCAGAAAACACATCTCCTTCCCTGAGCACTCCATCTTTCTTCGTTGCTTTTGTAGTTACATGCAAGACATTGCTGATGCCTTCCGTACCCGTGGCGGAGTCGCTACATTTGTCACAGACTGCCTGGTGCCTAAAGAAAAAGAAGTACGAACCACTCTTCAGATATATTGCGTTCGTGAGAACTTCCGCACTATTTCTATCACTATTTGCAATACTAGCGACACCACACACTTTTCCGTGCCTTCAAACACTTTCTCGTCCGTATATCTGGCTCTTTGCAGTCCATCTCTTTCTTCAACCTTTGGATGAACATTCCTTGGCGACCTGCATGGCAGTCACCACTTCACCATTCTGGTGAACTTCGATATTCCCGACCTAAACGTTGCCCGCCCCTCCTCGCTGGCTAATCCACCGAGCTGAGTGGGAAACATTCAAGAAACAAATACGGATATAGGAAAACTGCCCAAACCATATCGATGCTATGCCCATTTTACTGATGCCGTTCCACAGCCTCAATACTACTCGCACAACTTTTCTTGAACAATGGCCTTGCTTCCCCCTCCCTTGAGCAGTAAACAGTTGAAGGCAAAAGCTCGCAGCGAGCGCTGATGACAACATTCCAAGCATTAAAACTTCGATGACGCGAGAGAGAAGCTAGTCAAAGCTAGTTGCTTTCATTGTCGAGAACTTCTGTTCAGCTTTATTACCATTATCTAATCAGTCCTTCAGGGGAGGCACCTAAAACTTCTATGTAGTGTCCCTGCTGTTGCCCACCCAGAGCGATGACCTAGCCGCACACGTAGCAGGTTTGACTTCGATTTTCCAGAGATTGGCATTACCGTAAATACTCTAGTGGCCGACTTTGAAACTAATACCCCCACTCCACCCGCATTTCTTCAATCCATCGTTCAAGAAAAGTTGTGCGAGTTGTACCATCCCGAAGTCGTCGGGTCGCCCACGACATCCCCCTATGCCATGGTGGAATGCCGACCGTGCCACCGCGGTGCGTGATCGGAAGCGGGCATTGGCGAAGCTTAGTAGGTTCCCAGCGATGGATTATCTGATAAATTATAAAAGATCCCCGGCCAGAGCTGGATTGATCATACGGGAAAGTAAAGCTGCGTCCTGGAGAGCTTATACATCACTCTCTTGCCGTACATCCCCTAAAGTAGTGTGGTGAAAGGTCCGACAGATTGGCGGAAGACTCCCTTCGCCGTCAGTCTCGGGGCTTCTGGTAAAAGGCAATCTTACTTCTTCAGAAGATATAGCCGAAGAATTGGCTTCTCAATAGTGCATACCTCCAGCTCTGTACACTATCCTCCTGGCTTTCAAAAAACCTAAGAAAGAATGGAAAACTGCAAATTAGATTTCTCGAGTCACGTTGCAATGCTATTTTCTCCATAGATTAATTTTTCTGTGCCCTCGCTTGTGTGAAAGATTCTGTCCCAGGACCAGACCAGATTCATAATCAAATATTGAAACACCAACCTGAAAACGCTCGTTCTTTTCTCATCCACATTTTCAACAAGATTTGGGCTGAAGATGCCATACTAAGGATTTGGTGTGAAGTTATTGTTCTTCCAATCCCTAAAGAAGGAAAGGACAGAACAACCCCCTCAAGTTGCCGCCCAGTCTCGCTCATAGGCTATGTGTGCAAGCTTTTAGAGCGAATGGTAAACAGACGTTTGGTCTAGCTCCTGGAACAAAAGAATCTATTTACGCCTCTTCAATGTGGCACTCAGACTGAATTCGACCTAGCTGAAAAGCTAGTGTCGAAAATCCTGCCGCTGTCAGGACTCGAACCTAGGACCTCCCGGTCAGAGACGCTGCAGTGATATCAGTTGATGCACTGAGCTACCGCTCCCGGTGTCTAGAAGTATGATCCATCCCAATATACTCATAATTTACTTCGTTTTGCTATCATTTGGAGATTATAGCTTTCTGGTTAAAAAAAATTAAATTGTAAATGTATGATAGTTAGAATTAAATAATTTTTTTAAAAGGGCCACTGCTTTAAAATATTCTTGTTTCCGAACCAGAATGAGCGTAAACTAACAAATCAAAAAAGGAAATGTCGATACACCGCAGTACAAAGAAGAACATAAACAGTAAATTTTGGCCCTTGAAACTAGAAATACGGGACATTACCCATTTAAATAAGTGGGCAAATAATTTAACAACGTGGATCATTGCATTAGACATTTAGGCATTCCATTTACAAGCGGCGTTATTCTTACTGAGCAATGGCAGGTTCCCCAATTTTGGTGAAAATCCCTGTATGCGCTTTAGCCGCTAGCGCTGTTCACAGATGTTCTGTCGTCAATTGATTTTTCCTTATCGAGGACCTACCAAAGGTAAATTCTAACTATACACCGTGTTGAAGGAAGTAATTTACTACGGATAGGAATCATATTTATCCAGTTTTTCGTAGCCAGGGTCCGGCAATAAGAGTTTTTCGGTCGAAAATTCGCCGTTTCCCCCAAAACATAACAATATTTTCTCTCAAGGTACCTATAATAAGACTTTCTCTATTCTGCGTATGCGTTAGCGAGAAAGTAAAAGTATCTGGTGCTTGAACCACAGTGTAAGAGATATTTCTTACACAGTGGCGTGAACATTATAAATAACCAATGTCACAAGATTTTTTTATCAGATGGATGGTCACACAGGTTGTGCAATCTAAAGTAATATTCGTCGAAGACAACATTTGTGTCTACTCTTAATCAAGGATTGAAAGTTGCGCGAGAGATATTCGCATATGGTGATGAGCTCGTTCACATTTACGAGTCATTCCGAACGATTCTTATGTGGATGCCTTGAACGACACACTCTAGGTGGTTCCAGTTCCAGGTCCTGTGAAGCGTTTTTGAAGAGCGATTCGTGTATGTTCTTGATTGATGCTGTGTTTATTGTTGATATCTGTCCAGTGATGGAATGGAATTGTATATCACGTTATTTCATTTAATGAAGTGATCGTTTATCGGCTGTGTTATTGATGATTGGCATTCGCTGTTACTAGTGTTGACTGTAAAATGGATAGTTCAATGATGAATTTTCCCCCCGGCGATCCCAGACTGGTGGACAAAATAGTTTGTCAATTGAAATCGCAAGGAATTTTTGACAGATTTCGAAAGGAATGTATCGCAGATGTTGACACGAAGGTAATTATGACTGCAAGAAACAAAATTTTCAATAAATTAGTATATGGAAATGTACCTCAACTGCTATCTGTAAACAATCTTCTTACCTTTCTTTGTTTATCATTTTTGCTCAATGTTAATACATATTTGTGAAATAGATTGTTGGATATTATTTTATAGCTTTTAATAACATTTCAGTTGTACTTGAAGTTTAAAACATATTTTGGCAAATCACAGTTATTTGTAATAATTATGTTTTTCCTATTATAAGAAAGGAAGGGATTTAAGGGGAAAGGGAATGAAATACAAATAAATGTTATTCTATGAAAATTCATTTGAAATATTTGTTGAATTTTTAAAAAAGTTTTTTTTACATTTTTTCTTCTTTCTCCCTTTCATGGGTTTTCGTCCTTATGTCACAATATTAAACTCGTTTCAAAATCTGTCAGTGGAGACTGGGGCAATGTTGTGTGTAAAACATAAAAATGTATTTATTTACTAAAACTCAACTTAATTTATTAATAATCAAAATATATGATTTGAAGTGTTATGTTCAATTGTTTATTTTTTATTTTTTTTAATAATATTTTGTAAAGGGGTCTAAATTTATCTTTTGGATATTTTGTATTAATTTTCTGAGGAAATTTATAAAAGCTATTTTAATACAAATTTAATGAGTAAATACTAATTTATTGAGGATATTTGTTAAAGAATTTTAAGAAATTTCATTTTGAATTGTAGAATAATTGATGAATTCATGTCAAATGTCACTTTAATGTTACATTGTTGCCTTTCTTGTTTACGTTATTGATTCCAAAACATATTCATTGTGAGTCAGGTCCCTACATTCTTTTTCAGAAGACCATAACATTTTTTTGTTTTGGATTTGTTGACTATTTGAGATTATGCTTAATGTCTAAAAATAACAAAAATTAAATGCAATAATATTTTGCTTACCTGTATCAGTTGACTGAAGGAAATTTTCATTTGTAAATGGAAATGGGCTTTTAGTCGCGAGTTATGTCATAAAATATTGTATACATGATGGTGAAAATTAATTTGTTTATGGTTTTTGTGTTTTTGATCCCTGTATATATTTGTTGTACAGCCTGCGTATCAAAACCTTCATCAAAGAGTTGAAGGAACAGTTGCCAGTTTCCTTGCTACTCAGGAATGGCGCCAGGAAATGAACAAGAACCAATTGCGAGATAGCCTGAGGAAGCATATACATGAGTGAGTGAAACTGAACTCTATTTTGATGTATTTAGATATTACATTCTTCAGAAAAATTTGGTTTCTGGTGCAGAAAAGAATAAATTATGATTAAATGTCTGTTATAAATAAGTACATGTTTCATGCATGTAAACATCTTATGTCTACAAACATGTTACTCACATAACTTAGAAAATATTTTGTGTTGTTTTATTTAGGTCTGGATTCCTAGATCTTGGTGTTGAACGAATTGTGGACCAAGTTGTTAATCCAAAGATATTGACTGTTTTGCTTCCACAAATTGAAGATGTGGTTTATAATTTCCTAGGTCTTGAAAAACCAAAAAAGAAGTTTTCTCAAAATGGTAAGAGATATTGGATATAGTAGAAAACCCAGTATACCCTTAGAGAAGCGGCAAAGGCGGAGGGGGGGAGTCTCCTTAAGCCCTCCCTCAAATTATGCTAAGTACTCTTAAAGAAATTAATAAAACTTACTGATAAACAACTTTCACATGTTGTAAAGTTTCGAGGTTAAAGTTTGGAACATGGTACACCCTTAATGAATCGCAGCAGGGGGGTAGATGGAAAGGGGAGAGGGCAGAGGATGGGAGTCTCCTGAAGCCTGTTAAGCATTCTGATAGAAATAAAAAAAACTTAGCTATAGGTGATTTTCATGGCTCGCCATTCATACACTTTGTCTCCGTTGCATTTTAATGCCCAAATTACTTTAAAAGCCAAGTTTTCTCTCTTCGCTCGCCCAGATCCAAGTCACAGCGAGGCTTGTGCCTTCGGCACTCGCATTTACTATAAACATCCTTGAGTCTATCCACCGCATAATTACCAATTCACTTTTATGAGAAAACCTCGAATTCTAACTGCTGCAACGAATCCAAACAATGAAAGCTTTGTTCGTCACAGACACACCACAATCGCAGGCAGCACTATTTTCTAATTGAGCTCCGACTAGACCCTAGGGTGAAATTGCCTCCCCTAACTTATGATGTCACGTTGGTGACCAATTATTATAATCGCCTTACTACCCCTCGTCCCCTCCACCATGGATTTCCCCCTCACCGGAGCAGCACAAAGTGTGGGTTTAAGTGACTTCCTTAGGTTGTACTGTGTTCTAGACTTCAACCAGTTCGGAGAAGCCCTCAAGGAATGACTAAAATTTTTCAGTTGACCCCTTCCACACAGATCACTTATGCATGTGAAGGATGGCCCCTTTCTTACTGCACTTCCACTTCAAATGATCACACAGCTCCTTTCGCTTGGCCAGCTTCATCAGACACACACAGGACATGTAAATCCTGTAGCAATGAAACAATGTTCTTGCACCCACTCAATCGTAGCCAAACACCCCTTACTGCAAATTCTGCACAGCCCAACGTATACAATCACAGGGGCACACCACCACAATCACAGCACTATTTGGTAATGGAGTTCCAACAAAGTACTAGGGAGAAATTTCCTCCCCTAACTTATGACATCAAGTTCATGACCAAACATTAAATTATTTCAGTAATGTAATTTACATCGCCCACGCTTTGCTTATTATAAGTATGTACTAAATTATGTACGTTACTCACTACCCCTCCCCACTGAAAGATTCCCTCAACAACCCCTAAACACCCCTTCATCTCCTCCACCATGGATTTCCCCCTTTGCCAGAGCAGCACAAAGTGCCAGTTTAAACAACTTCCGTAAGTTGTGTCATGTTCTACACTGCAGCTGAAATATCAATACAAATGCCTAAATTTTTTATTTGTATTAACAGTAATTAATGTTCCCCTGTGAATTCAAATGAATAGATGTGATTCTACAAATTGTGAAATGTGAATTGATAAGATTCAATGGTGCACCCAAAGAGAATTCAGCCCCTACTTCCATAAACTGATGACAGATATTCAAAAGTATAGTTTTTACTAATTTTCTAAAGTAACATAAGTCATTCCATACCTCAGTGGTGTACATTATAAACAAGGATATGATTTTTATGTAATACATACTTTTTTTATCAAATGTTTATCATATGTTTTTGAAATAGGCTATTTGAAATGAGTTGAAACCTAATTGATCATCTTTGTTTGTCAATATTGCCAGGTACAGTACATATTTTCATAAATTAATTGAAAACTTGCATGTCTTTGCATATTAAACACTTTTTATTTGCAATGTGATCCATGTTATGGTCTTTCAAAATAATGCCTGAAAGATTTTTTTATCATTTAGTTCAATTAGAAGTGGTGTGTCAGGTTTAGATGTTTAGCTCCTTCTCTCCTCCACCTCTCCCTTCCCTGCTCCAAACTTCTGTTTTTACTACCGATTAGATTTAAGAATTTCTCCTTCTTCAGCAAATAGGACACAATTATTATTCAATTATATTTATTGCAAGGGCTTCATTGATTTCATTGAATTGCTTAAAGGTCAGAAGCAGCGAGGGGCTAAGTGGGTGTGGACATTGCTCCCAAGGCTGTGTGTTAGAATATCACTTCAAAGCAGGAATGTTTTCTATGGAATTGTGGTGGTGTGTGCATTCCCAGTATACCATTTGCAGCTTTGATGGATGTACTGGTTAAAATATTGGACTGTTATGCACACATTTGCAGATTCAAATCCAACCAAAGCTGTGGATTTTAAAGAGTGAAAAAATCCTTTGTGTGCCTTTGGAGGTAGAGTAAAGCCGGCTATGTTACGTGTGTACTGCATATAGATCCTTGAGTCTAAAAGAACCCTGTGAATTCTAATTGCCCAAGTAACTTCTTTCACTGCTAATGACAAAAGATGCGTAGCGAAATCTGCAAGGTCAGGCAGAGAGTAGCTTGTGTAGTAGATCATTTCCAAAGCACTTGTTATATTACCTTTGACAATTCACTATCCACTGTGGATAGTATCAATTCACTATCCACAGTGGTTAAAAATCAGAGACATATTATTTAAGGAAATAGTAAATGTTGCTGCAGAATATGAAATATATCTAATGTTTACAAGGAAAACCCACTAGCTTCTCAAAAATTACTTTTGAGATAATCGAGTTTGAAAGTTTGGAGGGCTCTGAAAAATCAACATCGCACAAACCAATAATTTTTATCACATCAATCGTGAATTCTTTGTATTGGTCAAAATTTGCAGCCCCTTGCTTTTTCAAATTATTTGTCTAGAATAGCACTTCGATTTAGCATGGTAAATGAAAACTGGAGTTAGCTGTTTTTCGCTGACTATGTTTAGTCATGTTATAGTTCCGACAGTTAGTTTATCTTGATAATTTTATCATCAACAAAAGACTTTGAAAATTCACTATACGAACTTCAATCACTCTCTGAATCTTTTATTTTCAGTGTTCTTTACTTCGCCTATCATTGGCAGATTTTGATACCAACTATTAAAATACTCTGATGTAAACACTTTGCGGCATACCTTACACAGGTGATGCTTCATCAACGTACTGATTAGTAGACGTTTGTGATATATTTTGGGGAAACCACTATTTACCATTTTGCGGCACTGTTTTTCCAAAGAGGTAGAGACACCCACACACACACTTATACTCATCTGTGGAATTGTATTCAAAGAATACTATGCCCGGATTGGCTTTACAGAACTGAAAGTTCTCTGACAATATTCCTGGTTTTATTTTTCTTAATATCTTCGTACATTGTTTCAAATTCACGAAATCATTCAATTTCAATTAATTCACCTCTTATGACGATTTATCCTTGAGACCGTTTGAGCAAACTATGCGCCAAAAGCCAATAGGTAACCAATCCTGCATTGTATTGACAGGAACAAACATTTTTGCTTCTTCAATCGCTCTATGCGTAGAATCTACTTCCGTATACAACTAGTCACGTTTCTTTAATTTATGCTATATCACAATCTGAATCATCAAGATCTGAATTCTAAAGTGAACACAAGATAAGTGCACCAATATGTTGATTTTAGTTCAGACTATTGCACATATCGGAAAATAGAGAAAGCTCAGTTACCTGTTTTTGGAAGACTTGTCAAGTATTTAAGCAAACACTTTCACCATTTATTTCATTTCATGCAAAGAAATAATCAGTATTTGGCTGATTCATTAATTTTTTGGTTATAAGTTCAAAGCTTTATACTATAGATCAGACTTTATGAAATTACAATCGCTAATTGCTATTTAATCCTTGAATTGGGCTGTGTTGCAGTCTTCTTCTCTTTTAATAAGCACAGCGTAATTTTCGGCGACTTCAGATGTTGCAACATTTTTTGCACTTTCATGTTTTATGCATAGTACAGATCTTCATTCATCTTCACACTTAAGGTTACATAACTTTATTTTACTTATACTCAGTTTCGGATCCAAATATTTTCTCCGTGTAAACTTTCATGAATTCTGAGAATTTACTGTTGGAAAATTTTCTCTGTGACGTTTTACATCTTCAGTTATATTGGGTTGTCTTTTATTTGCTGGTAGTTGCTTTTATTTCTTGTCTTCACGCCAGTAAAGACTTCACTCTTTTCTTTATGTCTGAAAGATATTTCAACTGAATATTTTCCTATACATAGTGTTTTAAGAAAAAATGACTGGCAAACTCTTTTTGGTTTCATTTAATTCAGAAAAATTATGCTTTCTGGGATTTTTATTACATTCACATTCAAAGTAAGCGGGTTTTCTTAAAGCATTCAATTTAAATATCAAGAAATATTCTCAGGGAGAACACACTTAAGTGCTTTTAGAGGGTTTTCCTTGTCAATAATTTGTCAACTGTGGAGTTAGAATATTTCTTTTGGTTTATATCTAAGGAGTGAATAGAGATATCACTAAGTGGATTCTCCCAGATTGTAGAGTAAAAACATTATGGATATAGATGTCGCAAAAATTGATTTTCGCTTAATAATGGACTTAGCAAGTTTTCATTGTAAGTAATATATCTGTACTAAAACAATTTCCTTCTGTGATTTGAACGATTTTTTAACAATATTGTTGGTTCTCAGTGTGATTTTTAACCAGTGGCAGAAGTTAAACAGTGGAGGCCCTTGAACCAAGACAATACAGGGGCCCCCTAATTACAGACATGTCATTAATTTAATTTTGTAATTATAAACTGAATTTTAGGAATGAAAATATTTATTACAGTAAATTACACAGGCCTGCAAAATTAAATTTTTGTTCTGTGGCATAGGGTTGAAAACATTCCTAAACCTCATTTTGGTGTGCTGAATTCAGATCTTCTTGCTATTTTTACCTATCACATATGGATTTCATGACTCACAGAAAATAAATGTTTAAGTTTTAATAATTTGTTGTTCAAGAGCATATTTTGAAATGCGTAAAACATTGTAAAATATGTTCAAATATGGATTTAACTGATACAGTAGTTTAAAATGAAATGTGTGAAATGGATTCAAACTCACCGCAGAGAAACTATTTTCTCCTCCACTTTGTTGAAACTGAACGCTGGGTTGACTGACATTTATGGTCCAGGTGATTGTTGTCTCTTATTAAACACCACCAGTAGTCTGCCATGATGGAAACATCCCATTGACCCTGGTACGTCATGTCCATCTGTTTCATATCCTGATGAAATTTCTCTCCGTTTTTCACTTGGTGCTCCCAAGTTTTCTGGGAAGTACACAAGAAGGGAATGGAGGAAATGTAAATTCAAGCTCATGTTACATCCGAGTGCCGTAAATTTGTCAAGCATTGTTTTAACTGTAAAATGTAGAATTGAACATCATTATATAGAATCGGAGGAACAGAATGGTTTCAGGGTAGGAAGGTCTTGTATTGATGGTGTTTTCACATTAAAAAATCTAATAGAAAAACAAGGTGACAGACGAAGGAATGTCCATCTCATATTTGTTGACCTGCAAAAGGCATGCGACACAGTGCCATTAACTAAATTATGGCCAAGCATAAAAGACTGGTATCGAGCCAACCTATATTAATCTTATCAATGCATTGTGTAGTGGTAATAACAGCTCAGTCAAAGTAGGTAAACGACTTTCCCCAGAATTTCAGAAACGACTCTCCCGTTGACCCAATAAAATTCTGCACACCTTCAGATCACAGCATATGTACCACCGGTGTTCATTATATTTAATTTTATTTGTAATATTATACAAATTTTGATAAGTTTCTTGAGAGATGTAGAATGAGCTATTGAAATTGAAGCAAGTTTGTTTCTGTTGTGCAGAAGAACTCCTTTAAACTTCTTTTATTAGAGTGAATGAAAAGACACCCATCTTCAGGTTTGTATGTTTTTCCTAGACAACCAATCAACCTGGGAATGTCCGAACAAAACACAAGTTACCCTTCCTTTGCCAAATATTGTTTGAGTTCCTCTTCCTGATGTCTATACCAGTAAAAAGTCATACTTCTATCTAAAAGATTGTTTTCTTTCAATCTGGAACCTAAAAGTTCACTCTTCTGTTTTGAAAGACCCAAGTCACGTACCAAATTGTTTAATTAGGATTGTGTCAATGGAAGTGGAGTGTGATCTTCTAGCTCTAAGAAGTTGTCTGGATCAAGTTCTTCTGCATTTGAGGAATAAGAAGAACTGGTAGTACTCTCTGATGATGTTGTAGGTGGTGTAGTAATTGGAATATCTGGTCCATGAGGCACGGGTCTTATTGCTGATGGCAAATTAGGATAGAATATGGCAGCCTTGTATTATAACCAGATACTGTACTCAGACAAAAATGACAATCATCGGAAAGATTTCGTTGTTCTCACCAAACCATAGTGGCACTAAATGGCAGAGATGAAAGAAGTCCATTGTACCACTGTCTTAAATTTTCAACACAAGTTTTACAAATTGTATGTGGAGCAAACATTTTGTCCTGATCTCCAAATTTACTTTAAAATAGGTCAGATATAACCTTTTTATCATTGGGGAAATGTGTCTTTTCTGTTTCTTGATCACATATCATCAACATGTATAACAAAAACAGTTTGGATTGTTTGCACAGCCTCTTCTCGATGTACCACTCAAACTCGCCATTTTTTCACAAATAAAAATCCCAACCACACTATACACCATTAAAACTGAACCAGTGATACATGAGAACGACATGGCCCTTTGAGCATTGCCTGGTGCGTAATGAGGGGGCCAAGGCTATGCGCACTGCCCTGCTTGGAAAGTTTGTATACAAATGCACAGACAATAACTGAGACGTCAAGTTTTGTGTTACTTCAGTGGGGTATTTTGATTCAAGTTTTTTCTGAATAAATTCTGAGTAAATTTCATTGTGCAAAAGAGTTATCAAAGTTTGTGGCTGAATCACTTTGAAAATTGTCACTGTATTTTTCAATCCAACGAATTGGAACTCCAACTGGTTAATGGCATCTATAATAAACATTAAGTTTGTGACTTTCTTAACTGTCATTGTGAATTGATCCTCACAAAGTTTGTCAAAATGTTGTTTTGTTTTCTTCACTCATTTATCACTGAATTTCACTTCTACTTTCCAGTCTTTGTGTAATTCTGTTGCAGCATTTCTGAAATCCTCATGATTGTGATGCGATTCTGAACAGTGTTCAATTCTTTGTAAGCTCCATCAAGTAAATTCTGTGCAGTTTGCACATCCAAATGAGGGCTTTCAAGGTATTTCAAAACAGTGTTAGTTGATGTTAGTATTTTGGAATAAGTTATAAAAATAAATAGCAATAAATAAAACAGAAAGATAAAGAAAACCCTTTTCTTTTTGCTTCTGATGCGTAGTTAGAAAAATAAACTTTCATTTCTGGAATCTTATTGGACTGCAAATTTATATAATCCAGAACACAGCGACTCTTACCTTTAATTTAATATTAATTTTTTCCTGTTTTTCACTAATTTTAAACATTTGACATAGGCTCATGAAAGGGGCAACATTATCAAATTATTGCCAGTGATTGACGCAAGAGGTCATGTTAAGTAACAGTAACTAGGCATATATACAATAACTTGTTAAAATAACTCTCAGCAAATAATATATTGATCATGAAATTTACTTTTATTAAAGCCCCCTCCCCCGACAGGGTCCTGTCAGTGCCTATGGAACTTATGCCACTTTTTAGTCCTTGTAAGGCACTCCATGTCCATCATCTTTCTACTTGTACTTTTCCTCTTACTATAGTTTGAAGTTTTATTTATATGAATGGAAAACTTTCTCACGAAATGCGAAGAGTTTTCAAATAGCCACAATGGATTTAGAAAATCAATTTTTTTTTAATGAAGTTGCTCTATCAGTGGATCAAAATGAAGCACCTATTGTAATATTCTTAGATCTTTCAAAAGCATTTGACATCAATGCTCCTAAGATTGTGTGTTCAAAATTACTTTCTCATGGATGCATTGCATTGCATGGCAAAGTTATCTAGGAGGGGAGAAGCTCCTTACTGAAATGAAGGACATTATTTACTTATTCTACCAATTCATTGTTAATTGAGTAACAGTTTTTTGATCATTCATACAAGAAGGAGATCTTTTGAATTTCTTGAGCTACTACTTGTAGAGAAACCTTTATTTTCATTTGCTCTTTGCTTCCTGATGTTTCTGTACAATTTTATTCTTTTAAGATATTAGTGAAGAAATGAAGAGCTTGGTTATTAATGACTACTAACCGAGTACATAAGTGATGTAGATAAGTCAGCCTAAGAATGAACCAAAGTGAGAGGTGCTGCCGGTAACAAATTGAAGGTTCTGTCCATGCACACATCAATGATGTCAATTGGTGCTCCTTCATTCATTCATTCGTTTGCAGGAGGCTCACTTGTCTCACACTCACACACGCTTTTCACTTCCTCACGCTATCTCATTGTCCATTTAGTGTGGCACAAGAAATTACGGAAATAAGGGTGTGCCATGCTATTTGTGCTTCCTTAAAAATTCTATTCTTTTAAAACCTTTACAATATATATAACTTGCTGAAGTAACTTGCATTGCCAAGGCATTTATTCACAATGAAATATTGGAAAGGAGTGAATTCTATGTATGGTGTATCCCCACCAGCACTGCCTTCCCAGTCTGCCATGCCCTGCCCTGTCCCACCGTACCCCTCCTCGCCCTGCTCTATGTTTGTTAGATCATTGTTGCTACCCCAATCATTGCTATGGGCAGCTGTTAAAAGAAGCATTGTTGCATAATCCTGACACTGACTCCCAGTAATGATTTTGATTTTCAATTACTCAAAGCATATTGACTTGTTGTACTATTAGAATGAATTCAAATCCATTTAAGTGGAGAATTTTATGGGCTTTCAGACATGTTTAATTATCATTTGGTACATATACTCATTGTTTTCAAACTATTTGCAAGAAATTGGAAGATTGCGCACTGAAAATTTGCTTCAAGGAGTAGGAAAGGAGATGGGAATAGTTTTAAGATTATCTCATGGAGATAGCGATTTTTCTATTGTTTTGACGGTCATATACAGAAAATTTTATAAACATTGGAGCAAATTTAAAGATTTGCATAAAAACAAAATAACAGAGTTATTTATATAATAAGAAATAATAATTTGAAAAAATAGTAGTAAGTTATGCCCACAAAAGTACTCTACATTTCAGTGAAAAGCCCAACAAAATTGGTTCAGCCATTCTCAAGATTACCCCAAACAAACAGACTGGGAGAAATTGTAAATTGTTTTTTATATTATCTAAATTACTGTATGGGAACCACGGTGGCACTTTGATAGGACACTGGTCTTCCTGACCTGAAGGTCAGGAATTCAAATTGTGCCTCGGGTCAGGATTTGTGTCTGGTGATTTCCATTCAGGACAACTAGGATTGACTCAGCCTATTTTCCAATTGAGAATCGGGGTCTTCCGTGGGGGTGAAGGTGGCTAGAGTGTTGTGCTTTCCAAGCACCCTTGTCCGTGACAGCCACAAATATGTGGAGCCCTACCTTCACCTCCCCTTTGGGTCACATTGGCCTGTGTGCAATTGCACAAGGGCATCTTTATCTTCTAAAAAATCATATAAAAAGGCAGATATTTTGAAATCACAGACAGGCACTCCATCTTTATATTTATAGATTATTTGTGTGATAAATATTATGTATATTTTAAAACAGACCCTTGAGTATCCCTCGGTAAAATTAAAAGATAATATGTGTCAGACTAGGTGATTTTCCAAATTGCTGGTTAAAGTCTTGTTTGCCTGCCATTATATACAACTAGCAGTCAATGCATCCTTATGCACTGGAAAATTTCCCGATTTTCATGGCAGCTAAGATTAAGTCACTTTTTAAAAAAAGCAACCATAATTAGCTTCAAAAATTAATTCAAGAAAAACACTGAAAAATGTTATAATAGTAATTGAAAATTTATTGTTATGAGCAGTGCTTCATTTTCGAGGAAGGTAAAGGGAGTTGCATTCTCTGCCTTTTTTAGCAAAGAAAATTTAAATATCTAGTATTTTTTATTCATTTAAGTTATTTCATGAAACAGGACATATAACAGTCATGTAACTCATAAGAAGATATTTTACAAATAATTGTGCAGATTATTCAAAAACATAGAAGTGTGTGCCTTTAGTTAGAAAGTAGTGTGAATTTAGATCCCCTACTTCTTCCCTTTGTGATCCCTTACTTATTTTCCTACAAATTAAAGACTGGTTAAAGAGCATTTTCTTTTGTGTATTGTTTTAAACAATTAGGCAATACAAAAATGTAGGGAGGATACATGATTTTTTAAAATCAGATTTAAATATTGCAGAGAGAGGTTTTGGTGCATACTTTCCCTTTGTGACCCTAACACAATATTTTAGAGGAAATGTTCTTGTACATAAGAGATTTTGGTGTAGCTGAGATTTATTGAATTTGCAATTTTTTTGCCATTACATTTAAGTTGAATATATTCCCTCCTTTCTGTATGGAATATGTGTATATTAAAATTGTTGAAATCTTTTTTAATAAATGTATATACTGATATTAGTCATTTATGCTAACAATGGCTTCAATTGTTCTTGTATTGAGCATTCATATTCCAATTTCGAACATTAGTTGGCTCTTTGTTCATGTGTTCTTTGCATGCGATTCTTGAAATTATCATAGGTGCATTCAGTTTTCAGTATCTTCAAGGAATGAAACAATTATAGGCATTTATTGTTGTAATTGCAATTAAATTTTTATTTTTTCGTATTATTGTTTCTAATACACTTTATTAACGACAAAATATAAACATTATTGCAAAAATAGACTCTTAGACACTCCTTACAAATGTTTGGCTGATTTTCACGGTACATTGACCAGCGACATGTATCACTTTTTTTCCGTTTTTTTTTTTCTGTCATTGCGCACCGCTTCATTTGCCAGGCTACTTCTGGATTACGTTGAGGACCGGGAATAGATTTCTTTAATATTATTGATGTGGTTTCACGAAGATCTCTAGTTAGTTGCACGTTCGAGTGATTTTTATGGGAGGTTCGGCAAATTGACATACCAGCATCTTCAAGAATTCTTGCTATAACAGTCATACCAATTTTGTATGTCTTCAGTGTCATTATAATCACTATCTACCTCTTCTAACCATCTAGAGATAGCGATATCATGGTCCGTGTCAGCACAAGACTATTTTTTATGAAAACGCCATTACAAAGACAGTTGCGTAATTGTAATAACCTCGATAGTGTTTTTTCTGGAAATTATACTCAACTATTCCACTCATGAAATTAAAACCAATAGTGTTTAACTATACTTACAAAATGCCCCAATCAAGACGGTGTATCTCAAAAAGTTTATCGCTTTTTCTATCGGATTTTTATTACCTCTTCTCCCTGCTGGCCAATCAAACTGACTCATCAATCTTAGGAGACAATACACATCGATCGCTATGTCGATGTTCAAAATAACATGTATGCACTATAACATAACCTCTTTGATTTTAACTATTTAAGTATAACTATTTTTTATACTATTTTAACTATTAACCTTTTAAGTTATTTTCAATATTTGGCACAAATTGGAACTCTATTGTAAATAATTTTATTCGTGGAATAGGCCTCCTCACTTTGCCAGTTGGGGATTTATCGATAATATCCAAAGCACTCGTGATATTACCTCTGATGATTCTACTCTAGAATATTTTAATAAACCATGCATTGATTTGTCCCTAGAAGTTTTGCAAGTTTTCTTTGTTGTATATCCAAGGATGTGTTGAGAAATGAAGATTCAATGTCTTTTGGCAGGTGTGCAGACTAACATCAAAGGTTGCACATATTAATCATATTATTGTTTGTAGAACCGACCTTTTGTTTATTATTGACTTGCTCTTTAGGTTACTTTAAAGTTATCTGTATGAACAATAATTTCAATGTCCCCTTGTATTGTTGGAAGAGGCTGGTTTCAATTGTGTCTGTTTAGCTGTTATTTGTTTTTATTTTTAAGTGAATAATGCATTCAGGTTTTCTCACAGTGTCAGTTGTTTCGGTGTTATTCGTGATTGTCTGCTGTTCTTTATTCAAGGCTCTTGCACGGCTAGATAACCCGGAAATGTCAGACTGTTACACTGCTGGAAAAGGCCAGGTTATTTTACTTATTTAATGATATAAAATGTACAATCAGTGTACATAAAACATTAAACAACACAAAAATAATCATATAAAGAATTTTTTTAGTTTTAAATTGTCTTAATGTGTTGCGCAATTTCAACCGTTAAATCCGCTCCTGTAAATTTCATCAATGTATGGTATTGGAAATGTAAAATTTCCCAGTTTCAGAGTCCTAGCATTGTTTGACAGTTAAGATATGATGGCTTAAACAGAAGTTTCGTTGTTCAAACAATAAACTTAAAGAGTCTTCAGTTGGGTTAAAATAACTGAAATAAAACATGTTCTTACTTCTAATTTTTTGGCTCGAAGCACCAAGTGACGGTTACCGCTGGTAAACCGAAGTTTGAGAACTGGGAGGGGAGGAAATTTTGACGATGTTTGTGTTGCGCAGTGGCGTCGCTGCAGCTGCAGTCGGCGAAGGCGTTCAAGCCGCTCAAGATGGAGACGCTGGAGGACCTGCTGCCCAAGGACCTGGACCCCATCTCGCCCGGCAGCGTGGGCGTGGCCAGCGACGACGACGACCAGGACCACCTGGCGGCGGAGCGCGACAGCGAGCGCGAGCGGGAGCGCGAACGCGAACGCGAGCGAGAGCGAGAGGGCGAGGAGGTGGAGGCGGACGAGGAGGACTCGTCCCCGCCCTTCGAGCCCATCGACCCGCCCGCCTCGGCCCCCGCCCACGACGACGCCCACGACGAGAGCTCCATGGACAGCCACCTGTCGGGCATCTCGGGCCTCACCAGCCACGGCAGCCAGGCCTCCGACCTGTCGTTCGGCGCGGAGCGGCGCCCGCCGCCCGCCGCCCCGCCCCCGCACGGCGAGCCCCCGCCACGCCCGCCCGTCACGCCCTTCGACCTCGCCAGCCAGGACAGCCAGCTGTCCAAGGTCTCCTCCGGCAGCCGCCTCTCCATCGTCTTCTCCGACGACCAGGACAAGGCCGGCGACGACCTGCGCTCCTCGCCGCTCACCACCTCCGACATGGACCTGCAGAACGACGACAGCCAGGCCTCGGACGCCCCCGGCGGCGGCGCGCTGGCCCCGGAGCAGGCGGAGCCCCCGCCGGCGCCCACCCCTCCGCCCCCGCCGCCGCCGCCCCCGCCGCCGCCCCCGCCCGCCCAGCCCCCGCCGCAGCCCCCGCCGCCCGCCGACGCCGCCCCGCCCTCGCCCTACTACGAGGAGGAGAGCCTAGAGGCCCGCCCCCCCTCGCCTCCCGCCCCCGCTCCGGTCCCCGTCCAGGCCAGCACCCCGGCCTCCCCGCCCGCCCCCACCCCCACGCCCGCCTCCCCGCCCGCCGCCACGGCAGAGGACGGGCCCTTCTGCGCGCCCGACGATGCGCCCTCGGAGGGCGACGGAGGCGCGTGCGCGGAGGCCGAGGAGCGCGACAGGGAGAGGGAGCGCGAGCGCGAGCGCGAGCGGGAGCGCAAGGAGGCCAGGAAGCGCAGCAGCGACGCCCGCCGCAGCGAGGGCAGGGACAAGGACAAGGACAAGGCCTCCAAGTCCTCCAAGAAGGACAGCAAGGGCAAGGCCGACGCCGCCGACGGGGACGACGGTGACAAGCCCAGAGACAAAGACGCCCTCGAAGATGGCGCCAAGCTTGACGACGTCGACGCCGCCAGAGAGAAGTCTAAACCCGACGAGAAAATAGAGAGACCTAAAGGCGATAAAGGAATTCGCGAGTCTAATAAAGACAAAACGAAGAGCGAGGAAAAATCTGATAAAGACACTCCCAAGAAAGCCCAGAGTGAGGATAAGAATAAAGAACATACAAAGGACAAAAACAAAACGGAAGATAAGGATGCTGTGAAGGAAAGGACTGAAAAGGATGGGATAAAAGACAAACGGCACGATGACAAGGGTAAAGAAGCAAGTAAAGAAAAAATCAGAAGTTCCGAAAAAGAAAGTGTCAAGGATAAGCAGAAAGACGAGAAGGATAAAGATGCTCATAAAGAAAAATCAAAATCTGATGATAAAAACAAGAAGGATCTTAATAAGGATAAGGCAAAACATGACAAGAGCGAGAGAGACAGCAGCCGGGAGAGGTCCCGGCACGACGGAAAGCAAGAAAGAGGTCGATCAAGGCACGACGATAAAGCAAAAGACAAGAAGGACGACAAATCAAAAGTTGACGAAAAGAATAAACGAAGTGACAGAGATAGTAGTAAGGAAAAAGCGAAGAAAAGTACGTCAGAAAGATCAAAGGATGAAAGTGATGAAAAGAAAAATAAAGAAAAGAGTGAACCCAAGAAAGATAAAGATAAATCCAGTAAAGAAAAACCCTCCAGACATCTTGAGAAAAGCAAGCACGAGAAAAACAAGAGTGAAGAAAAGGTAAGAGACGAAAAATCAGACAGCAGCAAGGATTCGTCGAAACACGAATCTAAAAGCTCAAACGACAAATCATCGAGCAAAGACTCGAAAAGTAAAAGCAAGGTAGAAAGTAAAGAGAGAGACGATAGGGCTGAGAAGCGAGAGTCCAAGAAAGAAGATCGCTCGAGAGATAAATCGAGGGACGAGAAAGGCGACAGAACGAAATCGGAAGACAGATCTGAAAAGGACAAGCAGAGGGAGGAAAGGTCTAAAGAGGAGAAGAGCGACAGAGAGAAACAAAAAGACCGGAGCAAAGAGGAGAAGGACAAGGGCAAGGAGGAGAAAGAGCGGACGCGGTCGAGAGACGACAAGGAGCGGTCGCGGGAGCGCGGGCGGTCGTCGAGCGAGGCGGCGAAGAGGGACCGCGAGCGGGCCGGCAAGGACAGCCGGCGCGAGAGCAAGCAGCAGCAGCCGCAGGCGCAGGCGCAGCAGGGCCAAGGGCAGGACGACCACTGGGCGCACCGCGAGCGCCGACCCTCCGACGACCGGCGCTCGGCCGACCGCGACAGCAGCAGCAGCGGCGGCGGCGCCCCGCCCGCCGCGCCCGCGCCGCCCGGCCCGCCCGCCGGCGCGCCGTCCCAGCAGGCGCCGGCGCACGCCCCCAGCGGCGGCGGCGGCTCGGGGGGCGGGGCCGGCGACGCGCACGGCTCCTCGCGCAGGCACGAGCGGCGCGGCGGCCCCGCCCCCGCCACCGCCGCCGGCGACGCGGACGACGAGGACGACGAGGAGGACGGGGGCGACAGCGCCCCGCACACCCCGCTGCCCTTCAAGAAGCGGCCCGTGCACTCGCCGGACTCCGACGACGAGTACTCGTGCGTCAACAGCCAGCCCGACGACGGCGGCAGCGGCAAGCTGCTGCTCAAGCTCAAGAAGCCCAAGATCGCCGCCAACATCTTCGAGGTGCGCAAGATCATGCACCTGCGCAAGTCCATGGCCAAGCGGGAAGAGGCCATGGTCGAGCGCAAGAAGCTGCGCGACGCCGAGCACGCCTCCGCCTCGGAGCACCCGTCCCCCGCGCCCGGGCCCTCCTCCGCCCCGACTCCTACCCCCAACCACCACCCGAGCCCGGCCCCCGCCCCCGCCACCGGGGACGCCTCGGGCAGCGACGGCGAGGAACTGCGCTTCTTCTCCGAGGCAGAGGCGCGCCCCGACCACGCCTTCCTCGACTTCGTGCGCAGCCTCGAGAGAAGCCACACGCTGCACGAACTCCGCCACTCGGACGACGAGGACGAGCCCAGCCCGAAGGCGAGGGTGGAGGCGGAGGCGGGCCCCGCGCTGGGCGAGGGCAGGAGGCGCGACGCCCGCCCCAAGGCGCCCGACGACGGCGGCCCCGCGGCCCTCCCCTCCGCGCGACGCCCTGCCCCGGCCCCGGCCCCAGCTCCAGCTCCAACCCCGGCCCCTGCTCCGCCCCTGCCCCCGCCCCCCGCGCCGGCCCCCACGACCCCGGCCCCCACGGCCCCCGCCCCACCACCGACCCCGGTGCCGGCACCCGCTCCCACCCCGCCCCCCACGCTCCGCGGCCGGCCCCCCAAGCGCCGGGCCGCCACCCCGGCCACGCCCCCGCCGGCGGACGAGCCCAAGCGCGCGCGCCCCGCTCCCGTCCCCGTCCCCATCCCCGTCCCCATCCCCGCCCCCGCGCCCGACCACGACCCGGACCCCACCGTGGTGCCGGGGCTCGTCATCGAGGAGCGCAGCCGCGAGGGCGTGCCGCTGTCCTCCGTCACCGTCCTCGGCCGCCCCTCGCCCACCCTGGGCCTGCGCAAGCCGCCCTCGGCCAAGGCGCTGCTGGGCTACATCCCCAAGGAGATCGTGGAGGTGAAGGTGCTGGACGTGGACGAGCCCTCGCCGCCCAAGGAGAACAACGTGGACAAGAGCAGCTCGGACGACGAGAAGGCGCCCGGCGAGGACGTGCTCTCCTCCGAGCTCATCTCCTCGGCGTTGCGCGACCTCATGGTGGAGAGCGGGCTCAACTTGGGGCCCACCGCCCCCGCCCCCACGCCCGATTCTCCCCCGGCGCCCGACCCCGACCCCGACCCTGCACCCGCCCCCGCCCCCGCCCCCTCCACCAGCTCACGCGCTCGCCCCAAGGCGGCCCGCGGCCGCCGCCTGGGCCTCGCCCGCCCTGCCCGTCGCGCCAGCGCCAACGCAGACGCCGCCGCCTCCTCCTCCTCCTCCTCAGGTAAACGCCTCTTTTCTAATGCATTTATCTAATATCGAAAAGCTTTTACAAACTGGGTGGGGGTTAAGTGCCATCTATGGATGTATTCTAGAGCTCTAGAATTCCTACCCTTATACAAGTTGAATTATATGAATTTTCTTAATTGTTTACTCACTCATTTTTCTCTCGTTTTTCACCTCTACTTCCAGTAATTGTTAAGAAAAATCATAAGACAGTCTAAAAAACATTAAAAACGATCCGATTTTATGATACAGAAAAGAACATTATGGCAACAGTGGCAAGTCACTTCAACCAATATTTTTTCGAGAATTGCAGCTGATCTCACTATTCAATACCAGACATTTCCACAAAGATGTTTGGAACTGTTTCCAGTTTTCCAAAATGTCTTCCTCTAACATTCCCAAAATAATTGGAAACCAATTTGACATGTGTTTTTGCTACTACAACAACATTTGTGTAATACTAAGAAATATTTTTGCATACTATCCATTTCCACTCATAATAATTGTTTGCCCTCAAGGACAATACCGAATTTCTTTCTCTCTGGATGTCCTTTACAGTCTAACTTTCACATCAAATATTGGTCTGTCAGATGTGGGCAACATGGTCACTCCTCCGTGTCTCAAGAGATCTCATTATCAGAAGGTGGTTTCCTAGAATATGTGCATTGCATTAGTAGTGCATTTTTGCATAAACAATTTTTTTTTTGAATCATTTATTCTTAAAAAAGAGGAGATAAATTTGACCCATTCCACATTGGTTGTCATCATCTGGAATGTTGTTCCATGCTTACACAGCTCTTTTGTATGCTTGGCAGTTGGTGCAGGTGACACAGGCGGACGGCGTCAGCCCAGGTAGCCCCTGGGCTTCCTGCAGCCATGCCCTGGTGCTGAGCTGCTGGCTTGCTAGTGGGCTGCAATGGAGAACCCATGCAAACGTTTTGTACGTTGTACATACTCTAGAGATGAAATAAATGTGTACAAATAGTTGTGATAAGATTAAATACTTTAAAAAATTGAAAGGCTCTCACAAATATAAGAGGTAAAGTTAATATACATAAGATTGTCGTAATACAGTATTTATTATTTGTAGCCTTTGTATAACATTAACTTGTTCATGTACAGATAGAACATTTAGTTCATATATTCATGAAATGTTACAGTACTTTCTAACTCTGATTTTCTTGGTTTTGAAGTTGTTTGAGAATATTGGACAAATTTGAAAAGTTGGAAAGGTGTGTTTTATATTTAATACTATGAAAACATAGTGAAGTATTAAGATAAAATAATACAATTTTTGTGCATTATTTGTGAGATATCCTATCAGTATCTTCCATTGTTGTGTATTACTAACCATTCCAATCCTATAGAGGGTGGAATTCCCTAATTTAATTGTGTTGTGATGTTTGTAATGGAGTGAATGTTGTGAACAAATAAATTTACATATTTGTACTGTTTGGAGATTAATTTCCTTACTGTTTCTTCTGTGGTAGCTAAGTAAGGAGGATTGATTATAGTTTAAAGGTGTAGGGTAATTTGAAAAGGGGATGTGCAGGTTAGTGTACCTCTTATGTTAGTGCCATTGAGAATGCTGCACTACAGTTTGCAGTTCCAATTTTTATTCTCTGTTTATCATAACAGTAGACGTGTATTTCATGACCTGGAATCGATATGTGTGGTACGAAGTATGACCAGAAACTGAGTTTTAAGAACCCACAGATCCAAGAGCTCAGTTTTTCTTTTTGTTTGAGTGTCATGTTAGTGTCGTGATCATGTAAAGTTGTGAACATGACTAGATGATGTAAAACAGTCTTCTTACAAGAATGATGGATGTTACAGAGATACACTTTGTGTTAAATGAACTTAAAAAGCAAAACTCCGTATTCTGATAATGCGGGCTGCTTGGTAACTCGAAGGCCCGTCAATGGGGGCCTTCGGCCATCCTCGAGATCAGTCGGCGCCAGTGCACTGCAATGGCGGACCCTCACACCAAGACACTCACGCTGGGTGACCCCTGGGGGTGTCCGTATAAGCTGGTAACGGCCAAGCTTAAGACTCTGCCCAGGCCACCCTTGACTTGCCAGGTCTTGGAGAAGATAGTTGCGACCTTGTTTCCCCATCAGAGGGATGTGTTGCCGCCTATGGACCCGCTTGACCATCTACACGAGGTTCCGGCGTTTCCATTAGACGAACTATTATCAAAGGCTTGCGGCAAGGTTCAATATTGCAAATCCCCCGGCTTGGATGGGGTGCCGAATGTTGGTATTAAGACCGCCATTAGTCCCCGGCCAGATCTATTCTTAGAGGCATACAATGCTTGCGTGCGAGAGGGGAATTTCCCCCCGTCGTTGGAAGCAACAACGGCTGGTCCTTTCGAAGTGCGATTAGCCACCTAGCGATCCGTCAGTAAATCGGCCTATATGTTTACTGGATACTGCAAGCAAGGTGTTAAAACGGATTGAAACCTACTCGGAGGGACCACAGAGTCTGTCTGATAATCAGTATGGCTTCAGTTGATGCGCAAACATAATGAAGAGGTCGCGCAGGTTGCCAACGAGGCCGTGGCTACGATCCGGCGATTGCTAACGTCGGAGGGGCTCCAGATGGCCGAGCATAAAAGGGAGGCTGTCTTTGTGACAGGCAGAAAAATTAAAGAGGGATTTACGCTCAATGTAGGGGGTAGTAAAATAGCCTCCCAGCAGACTCTAAGAGACTTTGGAGTCCAGACTGACGCGAGACTGCATTTCGACGAGCACTTGCGTATAGTGTGACGTCGTGGAACACAACAGCAATCACAGACACGAGTTACAAATATTTACAGGTTTATTAGTAATTATTTATAAATAAATAGTTTGAACAGTTATTTACAGCTCTGATAGGCCCTATCCTCTGATCGCTGGAGCGATCCTTAAATGATTCAAGATCTGCCTGACTCGTGACTCGCCACTCCTCAGCGAGCTTACGCACACAGCGTAGTGCTCAGTGACCGCAGTCACCTGAGGAAACGATCCACCGCCGCGTCCCAACACATGGGTAGCCCTACGAGCATTGCTCGTCTCCGCACTACCCTGGGTGCAAGTTTTGTTCTTTCGCTGGATGTTTCCACACAGCTCAAAACCCACCCCCGCGCTTTGCGCTCTCGCTTATATACCTTCAAACTACGTGACAAGCAATGTCATCTTGCGTTCGCGCGGCGATTCACCCTACGTGACTGCCACGCATTTTGGACATCCCTTTCCACGGATTTCTGGCAGTTCCCAAAGTACTTCGGGGTGCCTCCGCCCCCTCGCTACCATCTATGCAAACTCTCCTCACTTTCTCCTACCGGCGTCTCTGCCTGCCACGTGGCGCTTGCCTGGCGCCGGCCCACGAGGTTCTGTGGTAATACAATACGTTACAATAGTCTGCGAGAAAGCGTTTCGCATGGCCTCCACCTTGACACGAATTATGCGTAACGTTGAGGGTCCAAGGCGAAGTAGCCGGAGCCTCGACGCTGCTATACACAGCCCCCATTTGGGCTGAGGGATCCAGTCGTACGCTCGCGGTGTGAAATCAATGTATAGAAGGTCCACCTTGAGGGCGGCCTGGGCGTTTCGCACGGTTTCGTAGGCTGTGTATGTGATAGCCGAGATGCCCCCTGTAGATTTCATGGCACAAGGAAGAGCCAGGCTGTACAGACATAAACAAGCTACAAATAGCGTCATTATGAAGGAAGAGAGGGAGGTGACAATGGCTCAGTGACCACGGTGATGGATTCTATCCACTGGCAGATGGACATTTTGTCTTATTACTCGCATAACGAAGTGGACCCAAAGGAAACACGGAGATGTGGATCATTATTTGACGCAGTTGGTACGGGGCATGGGTGCTACCGTACATACCAACTCCGTTTCCGGTTGGACGAATACTTATCATGCTCAACCTGTGCTCCATTGGTTGTAGAAGTGGAGCACGTGTTCTTTCACTGTCGACGCTTCGTTGAAGAGAGTGATGAACTCCACCGATTCCTGCAAGTAGTGACTCCTATTACCATCGTCTCTAGGATGCTGGTGTCCCAAGAGAATTGGAGTGCGTTAGCCACCTAAGTTTTAAAGAAATTCGGGTAGAAGAACGATTTCGAAGGAGTATCCCGTGACATCAGTTGACATAAAGCGATAAGCCGATCTGTCCATGATGCAATGCCTGACGGCAATTCCGCGGGAAGGGAATCGGAAAAATGGGAGAGGTTTAGTCGGTAAGCACAGGCTAGCTGTGATTCCTACGTGCTGCGGGCTTCACAGTGTCTTTGGACGATTTTCCCCTGCCCTAGTAAAAAGGGAGGGAGAAGGCAGGCAGACGGTGAACGGACAGGAGCGCGCGCGCGCTCACTGGCCAAGACCAGGCCAAGACCTAACAAATTGCATACAAAGAAAATACACATCTGTGCGCCCTCAGCTAATTTAATAATAATAATAATAATAATAATAATAATAATAATAATAATAATAATAATAATAATAATAAATCCTCGTGAAAACTGCTTCAATTTTGGTTTCCTTCTCCAGTTTCACTTGTGTGTGAATCTGACGCCGTCTCTAATGTAATTTATTTATTTATTTATTTAATAAAGATCTCTCTCCACAATGCTTACCACCATGCTACTCTCTTATACTTCAATTTATTTACAGAGGCTTTACAGTGTCATCCAAGCTCCCGATTAGATGACACTGTAACACCTGATTTCCGTCAAGAGATCCCATGTTTAAATCGAAGTTCAAAATACTTCTTATTCTTTGGCGACAGTAACCCCTCTAGTGGCAACAGCTGTATTGTTTTCAGGCAGACGCGGTTCCGCTGTCAATTGTTACGAATGTTCTTAAAAACAGTTGAAAGTTGAACACAAATGCTGTGACTTCTTATATTATTTGGTTATGTGTTGCTCTGAGTTTGGTGTATCTTTATCCTTGTTTGTTGCGGCTTAGTTCGTATGTTTTGTGTGTATGCCAATAATAATGCGAATCTGAATTAAGACGACTATATTTTTCGAATCTGATGAATAGAATGTGTAATTGCGTGTGCACGTAGGCGAAGACGCGATATTCGAATTGATTGTCGCCATATTGTTGTAATACCGGCGTTCAGAACTGGTTCAGAATGTATGGAACTATACGGTGTGCTACTCATGTTACAAATATTCTTCGATCTTATAAGTCCATCTCGCCGATAAAGTCAGCAGGTAAACGCCCCGCCTTCTTTGTATGTGTAGAAAAAATTAGTTATGAAGAGGTAAATTTATAATTCATTTTCCATTTTTCTTTTGAAAAATTGATTTGGACTATTGTGAAAGTAAAATATTGAAATTTTTATGTGCAAGTACCACAGCTTAATACCAGTAGCTGCTAGATTTATATTAAGTTCATTTCAGTTGTTGCTTTGTGAAATAGCGTACAACCTTTTGCTGTGTGTATTTCTGCTGTAACAATATTTATTTATGATGTCTTTGTAGTTACTGCAAGTGGATCCCGATTATATGCTAATAAAGGAAATGCCGGCAAGCAATCAGGTACCAAAAAATCATCAGATAATATTACCAGAGATACGACAATAAGACCTTCAACACCACCTCATGTAATTGCTGGTACTTGCAAACCTATAATGAGTCCTCCAGAATGTGGAAAACCGAATGTTATGAAAGAAGTTCCCCAGCCAGAATGTCCATGGGATGGAGAACCAAAGCAACGCAAATATGGAAAACATCTTGCCATTGGAATTCTTCTTACTGCACTGAGTCTTTTTGCAGTATGTAACCTATTGTACATAAAGTTTAAAAGTGGATTGATTACAAGCTTAAGTGTTAGTAATGTTTTGAAATTTGTGATTTATGCAAATGTTTTTTCTTTTAGTTTTACAAATATGGAATGGATACAACAAAAAAGGAAGAAGTTAAAAAGCCAGAGAAAAGGCGTAAGTTCTTACAATTTTTATTTATTTATTTATTGGTTTTGTTTCTGTATGTGCATCTGATAGAGAACTTTTAAACCAACAGGAAAAGAGAAGATTCCTGTGAAATTTCCAGCAACATCTAAGGAAATCCCTAGTAAAATACGCTACCTTCTTGTTGGTGGTGGTACTGCTTCCTTTTCAGCATTTCGTTCTATAAAATCACTGGACCCGAAAGCCAAGGTTTGTTGCATTTCTTGTGGGAGTGTGAAGGGTTTTAAATAATAAATTTTAAGAAATATTTAAATGGCAATGTTAACTCATTAATTTTGAATATTGTAATGTTTTTTGAAAAGTTTGATGAATGTTTGAATTTCCTTTACCTTTATAGCTATTTTATAATATTAGGATCTTTTCCGTTCTACGTGTACCAGATCACTAGAAAGATTCAGTTCCCTTGTTTATTAGAAATGGTTCTTTTTTTGGTGGGGTAAGTGCACCAATCCACTAGTCAATAACATCTTCCAGAGGGTTAGTGTGCTGTTTTGATTAGTTTATGAAACAACTGATTAGTTGTAATTTGTTATTAAGAATAGTTGGAATGAATTTCTTCAGACTCGCTGAAAAGTACAAAACAGAGGAAGAATTAATTTCTTCAAAGAAGAGGGAATAATACATGGTCAAAGGGTATATGGTCATGGTGATGATTAGATAGCAAAACATTGTTTCAAGATGCAATGCTGGTTTTGTATTTCAGTGTATTCATGTGTCGATGACGAGAAACCAAGGAAAGGATTTATTTAAAGAAATTTTAAATAATATTGCTTAATTAAATGCCTCAACTTTAATTGTAGCAGTAATTAATGAGTTTTTATATAAAAAATTTGTAGAACTATTAAAGTCGTAGGTTGGTCGGAAGTTCATGGTTGCCACCAGGTTCACTTTTCCTTAATTACTCGTGAATTGAGTCGAGGCCTGCCACAAAGTTGTTTTTTGTATTATCAAGTGTTAATTGAACGAGGAAACGTTTCTTGATACATTTTTCCTATTGTGTCGGCGTGAAATTGCATGTTTTTGGTGTAGAATTACGTGTTTTTTTGTCTAACAAGATGAACAATTTATATAACACATCGCAAAAATATATAATTCGAATCAGTAGGCGAGTTACTTTTTTAAATGTTTATTTACTATACCCTTTAAAAGAAATTCTCGTAAAAGTGAAGTGCTTGTGTTATCACATCGCGGACCACATGGTGTCAGAATGCATTGGTTATAAAACTGCGTTGGCATTAAAATTAGATATCTAGCGTGAAAAATAAGAATAATCAGTTCACTGAATTAAAGGAAGTGTCCCCCATAAACTTCCAATTTATCAAATAGTAATATAAAATTGGTCATATTGTGGGGTAGCAGGGATTTTGGAGCGGCAGTTGCCAATAGAGCACTAGTAAATTAGTAATATAGTAATAGAATTTCTATTAAATTGTAATAATGCTATTGTTTTGTGTAAAACTAATGTTTAAATGTGCCACATAAATGTTGATTGACTTGTATTGCAACATTCATCGGTTCACATTGTAGAGAACTGATTCCTTTAAGGTGAACAAAACTTTTTGTGGGAACTTAAACTTTCATCTAGTGAAGTGGTATATGTATAACGGGAAAAATCGTAATATTGGCTCAAAATAAATGGTATTTCTACTTCACCAGTGTCCTGGTCTTAATAGTATTTTATGTTGCTATTTTGTATTGCACTAACTTGCTGAAACTGATATATTATGAATGTGTCCATTCTTCTGTACTTACACTCTAGGTATGATAATAATTTAAAGAAAACTTTCAGTTGTCACATGTTTTCACTATTTGATTTCAAAATTAGTACAATTAGGTATTTCTTTATATATTAAAACCCCTCTTTTAACACTTTTCATGGAACCCTAGGGAAAATGGTGAATGTAGTGGGTAGTGTAAATAAGGAAAAAAAAAATTTTTTCTTCAAAACTATGAGTACAGTATGATGTATTTAGATACATACAATCAATAAGGATTATAATAGATAGATTAGATACACAATAAACAATATTACAAGGTCAAATAGAAATCTGACTGACATTTACGAAATTGGAAATCGAAGGCGCATTAACATCAAAGCATAGTTAATTTGAAATGTTGCAACGTCACTTCCACAAGTCACCAAATTCATAGTTGGTAGACTTTGGCGAAGCAACAATCTACTCATTATTGGATGAAGGGAGAAAAATGGTATTTCTACCATAAGAAAAAATATGTGAAGTTGACATTTTCCCAAACTCGATAAAATGTTTTGTTTTTTTTTTCAGTTTGTAATGATTTCCAACTAGTAATTTTATTTATTTATGAAATAATAGAAAGGATTCATGAAATGAATTTACAGTTAAAAACTTACGGAGAATTCCATACTTTGATTTTTGAGCTATTAAAGGATGGGGAAAATTTTGTTTATGTTAGAATGAGAAATTGTGATATTGTGAAGGATAATGATGTAAAATAAACAAATAATCATGAGACTACCTCTCTTAGGCCTGTGTCACAGCATTGCATTGCATTGACGCGTGTTACCTAATGCTGTTGATGTCAGCTGTGTTGATGCCTGTGCACACATCACATATCAAATGTTGTAGATTAACACTATCGTATGCAAAACAGCACATGAGCGCTCTTGATGTGCATTGTTCCCACAGCTCAAGCAAGATGCTACAATGTAAGTCAAGATAAAGCATGTTTTCTAGCTTTCAACGCACAACACGCAACAACTCATGACTCCAAGAGCACTGCATGTCATTTCGTATAAGATACAGTGTTAATCTGCCACACATGTTATGCGGCTCGTATGCACAGGCATCAGCAATGCTGGCGTCATGAGCATGAGGAGATACACGTCAACACAACGCTTGTGTGACACAGACTTTATATTCTTCTGCCAATGCACACTGGGCATTTTTTCTACCTTTTTTAAATACCTCTGTAATGTCATGAAATGAGAAAGTGCATGAAGAAGTTCATGCAAATTATTTACTTAACGATCACTGCCTCAGGAAGAGGTTCAATTACTTCCAAGATTGAAGCGGATGATTTGGTCCTGGAAGAGGAATCTGCATTGATGACTACCGTCTACTGAAACCATCTAGCTCCCACTCTTGCTTTAGTTACTTAATAGTGTGCCAAAATGCACTATACCAGTGTTCTGGCGTTGCTTTCAAAATACTTTGCTCAGGAAGTTCATGCCCTTAACACGATTTAAATGTTTTATTGTTGTGCGCTACATGAGCAGTCACGTGGCTTCACACCAACTCGACTGTATTTAAATTGCATAGATATGATGGTAGGCAAAGAAATTCAAATCTAGGTTTTTAGCAATTTCATGTGTGACACATTTATCACACTCTGGAGAGTACTTTTCAGTTAGTTTCAGGAGCTCTGCCTTTACAAATTTTGACTCAATATGTTCTCCTTTTTCTAACAACCATTGCTCAATATCTGCTTTAAGCCACGGTTTGTTGAAATTCCAAAACAGTTTTACACTATGGTAAGGAGCATTATCTAAAACAGTGACATTGTTTGGTACTAATAATGGAAGGACACAAACAAACCAATCACTAAAAGTACTGCCAGTCGTTTCTTCTTGGTAATTAGTACTTTTTATTGATATGGAAACAAACCGTGTGTCTGCCACAAATCCTGTTTCACTACCAATGTGGGTCACAATTAAATCACTGCCCTTGCCAGAAGAATTTTTTACTGCATTTTGAGAGACCAGCTAAGAATGCCAGCTTTTTGTTTTTCACTGTCGAGCCAACCAATACCATGTTCATAGTGTGTTCTTCCGTCACCCACATTTCATCCAAGTAATAAATTTTATAATTACTTATTAATTAAAATAAATAATGTGTCTTAAGTAGTAGTGCCTCCGCAATACAATATCGTCTCTGTCAATAAAGAGATTCTTTTTACTACTCTTTTCAAAAATAAAATCTGAGGTCACTAATAAATATTTTAAACTGGTTCTCTTACAACTTTTGTAATTCAGATTCACTGTTCACTGCCTGTAGTACTTTCACTTACTTTGGTGGTTCATTTCAGAAAAAGATGGAATGCACTTAAGTACATCCAGCACTCGCAACAAATTCATCAGATTTTTCCATCACTCGTTTCTTCCTCTTTTCCTTTCTCAGTTTAAACATACTGGATACTGATATGAACGTTAATTCTGCAGACTGTTCAGCAATTTGAGTAATAGGAAAATTAAGATTTTCTTGCAAAAACATATTGAAGATGTACAATATGAAATGCTTTTCACCACTGTGGTGTTTCACTACAGAAGGTCCTGCTCCGCTCTCCGACATCTTCACTTGAACCGCCGGCAAAAGCTGCTCTGTGATCTGCTTTGCTTCACTTGAGCACAAACTGCCTTCCAGCCATGTTCTTGAACCTGTTTCTGCTATCAGTTTTTAAGAAATCAATGGGTCTAGTTATTTCACATACGTGGAGTTCAGTTCATCTCTTGACTGACATGGGTTCACTATTTTTGTCTGTGATGATACATGCAGGCACTGGACATGAAATTGTCACCAACTTCCATATCTCCTTTATCAAGGGCAAGTGTGGAAACAGTAGTTGCCTTATTTTTCAATCTGAATTAGAGATTGTAAGTTTCGTCTGGAATTTTAACATTGTAAGAGAAATGAGCTTCTACATAGAAAACTATTTTCATCTGCGACGCATCTTGGCTGAGGCTGTACCATGTTAAGAAACCAATAGCAAGCATGTGTCGTTTTTTACATCCACTTTTTTCTAAGGGTGAAAGGGAATTGGACAGAATTCCTCTTATAAGTTGTTTCCATGCACAGTAATTTCCAGAGATTTCAATAAGCATTTTTAACTATTCTCTGATAGTGAGGTCTGATACCTTTGTAGAGCATGAAACATGAAGATTGTGTAAAAACATTTCTTCTCTTTCAGGGTCATGGAGTAGTTCTTACACTGCACTTTTAGTAGACAAATTACTTCTGAACCTCAATTGGGCATTGGGTAGAGCTGTATTGATTTTATTGTGTATTCTTTGTACAGTTAGTTTCAACTGCAGCTTGAAAGGTTTGCATTTCATTGCAATGCCCCCATATGTAGCAGGGTTGTTTGTACCTTACCTGTCTGTATAGAATTCTGATTAGTGTTTCTCCATTGTTCATTGATGTTGCCAACTCTATTTGTTGAGTTTCATCCAAAGCTTTGAGTTTTGTCCACAATCCTTCAGGACCTCCTGTGTGCATGCATATAGCAGCAGTCATATAAAAAATACAATTTTTGTTTTTTATGAAACAAACTTTACCAATACTCCTTTTCATTTTTTAATGCTACATCTATAGGGCATTGTATCTTTTTACTTCCTCGCCAAACTACGTACTTACATTGTAAAGAGAAAGTACTTGGAGCTGTATTGGAGGAAATGATTGTTTAAATTTTATAAAAATTGCCTGTTTCACACCAAATTACTGATATTTCATGCAAAAAGTACTGATATTTCCAATAAAATTAACATAACATTATCTCAAGATCAATTTTGATGACAAGATTTCAGTGAGCAAAAATTCAAAACCTCAGTTTAATACACATACACTTTTTTTATCTCACTGTCAGAGATTTTTACGACTTACGAATTCCTCCTTGGGTTCAAACATATCACAAGCTGTTACTTATTGTCATTAACGTTACATTAATTTTACATTTTACGTTAATTTTTTCCCTTTCTTTTTCTTATTATTCTACTTATTATGATATGATTTATACTTATGAAAACCTGTAACTGTTCTTATGCCGTTACATTTATTGTAATGAAAATTAATTAAAAACATAAATAAAATTATTTTCTCAAAGTCTGCTTCAAAATTTTCTTTAAATTTCCTCTTCATGTGTATCAAAGGACCATGAAAAATATTGGTGCCAGTCTCAATTCCAGCAAACTCTGTATTTTTGAAAATTGCAAAACATTTAACATTACGAAATTACAAATGTGAAGAGAGATTTTGCTTTAAAAAAGATCTTCTAAAAAATCAGATTATTAAAAAATGTCATGTACAATTTTTTTTTAACTATTATTTTGGGGTAATTTGTGCTTGAAATTAATGCAATTTATAGAAAACACATTTTCTCAAAAACCGCTCCAAATTGTTTCTTTAATTTTTTTTCTATGGATAAAACATGGAACACTTAAAAAAATTGCCCAGATCTCATTTTCATTGAACTCTTCATTTTTGAAAATTGAGAAATTTAGAAGTAATTAAAGTATTTATGTGCTGTTTTAGCACCCGTAGTTGAAAATTGCTAAAGTTCAAACTTTTTGCAAACAACTACAATATTGAAGTTAGAGATTTTTTGAATAGAATCTATTCTTCAAAGACATCTTTAATTACAGTGCCTTGTTATGTAGCAAAGACACTTTGTTTCTGTTTTTTGCCTTCGATGCTTCAAAAACATGTTCATTTACAAAAAAGAAAACACTTCTGCTGTCTTTAGCACATACAATGATCCATTCTTTCCTCTTCTTATTCTTCTTATCCTCTTCCTCCTTTTTCTTCTTCTCATCCTCTTCCTACTTCTTTTTCTTCTTCTCCTTCTCCATCTACTTTGCCTTCTACTTCTTCCCCTCCTTCACTTCCTTCTTCTCCTCCTCTTCTTCTTCTTCTCCTTTTCCTCCTACGTCTTTTTCTTCTTCTCCTTCTGCATCTTCTTTTTCTTCTCCTACCTCTTCTTTTTCTTCTCCTTCTACCTCTTCTTTTTCTTCTCCTTCTACTTCTTCTTTTTCTTCTCCTTCTACCTCTCCTTTTTCTTCTCCTCCTTGGTCTTCTTTTTCTCCTCCTCCTTGGTCTTCTTTTTCTCCTCCTCCTTGGTCTTCTTTTTCTCCTCCTCCTTGGTCTTCTTTTTCTCCTCCTCCTCGGTCTTCTTTTTCTCCTCCTCCTCGGTCTTCTTTTTCTCCTCCTCCTCGGTCTTCTTTTTCTCCTCCTCCTCGGTCTTCTTTTTCTCCTCCTCCTCGGTCTTCCTTCTCTTCTCCTCCTCGGTCTTCTTTTTCTTCTCCTCCTCGGTCTTTTTTCTTCTCCTCCTCGGTCTTCTTCATTTTTTCCTTCTCCGTCTTCTTGTCCTCCTTCTCCTTTTTCTTTTTTTCTCTACTCCCTCTCTCTCCAGAAAATTCTATAATAATTTAGGACTTAAAAATGATATATCCACTTAAGATTTTTTCTTTGAAAGCCCTTTACCATAGCTTTTCAGAAAACAATACCAGAGAAATTTTAAATAATTACTTACAATATTGTGACATTTGTGAATCGTGAATTTCAGATTTGTGAGGGGGGGAAAAAGCACAAAACAGAGTTTTTTTCTGGGGTACTTGCAATCGGTCTAGTGCTATTTACTGGAATCCAGGATAACTAACAATTTTCCGTAGATCACTGCACTGCAGTACATGTGTTTGTGACTGAACAATTAATATTCCAGCCAGTTTCTGCAGTTTTGTTGTCATGTGTGTTGTCAAGGTTTTTGCATAACTTTTTGTTGTAATGGATTGAAAAAGAGGAAGAAGATGTGAAATGGCAAGTAATCAGACTCTGGAGAGCTGGGGAAATTTATCACAAATTGGAAAAGCCCTAGGGATTTCATAAATTTGCAACTTCATAAGCATGTTGTGGGGTAGTTCAAAATAAGCGGAACTGTCATGGATGCACCTCGCTCTGGCAACCCGAGGAAGATGACTTTAAGGGAAGACCAGAACATTGCAAAAAGTCAAAGAAGAACTGAAAGGCTACGTTGCCTGACCTTGTAGCAGATCTTGTGAAATGCCATAATGTTGAGGTGAGTTGTTCAACTCTTGCCAGAGCTCGCAAATGATATGGTTTGAGAGCAGCGGAATGTAACTCATGGTTTGTAGTTCAGACTTGGATCCAATAGAAAATGAGAAAATGTATGAGATTGGTTGGCCAACCAATTGGCAAAAAGAAAACTGAAGAATGTCAATGAGTTGATGGTTAAACTGACAAAGGGAGTCTGGAGGGCAAGTTCATTGATTCGATGCAAAACTATGTGATGTTGGGCAAAAAAGCAAAAGGAGGACCAAATGACTACTAAAATATATGCACACGTTCATTTATGTAAATATATATTTTCTGAATTTTTAATACTTTTTTAGCACAAAAAACATAGTTCTCTGTAAGGTTATGTATAATTTTTTTAATATACGAAAAGTTATCATGTAGTTTTGGGTTAAAAAATAGTTTTTTTTTAACAAATTATTTTCTCAAAGTGGCACCAAATTTTTCCCCTCTGATACAACAAAGTACGCATAAAAAATGGTGCAGGACCTGTTTTTGGCGAACCCTTTTTTCTGAAATTGGAGGAAATCAACATTGCAAAAGTATAATATTGACAATAGAAATTTTTTCTTAATGAAATCTACCATAAAAAATAAGGACATGTACAATTTTTTGAAAAACAAAGAGTTTTTGCTTAAAGTAGTGTTAATTTTTTTCCTCTCAGATAAATTATGACTTAAAAATGGCCCAAGTCTAATTTTTTTTCTCTCTGAATTTTCAAAAGTTGCAAATAATTCAAAAAAAGTGTGTGGTATTGTAGCACCACTAGTTTCTTATTATTGCTCTTATTGTCGCAGGTCCTTGTTATATCAAATGAATCATTTTACCCATATATGAGGCCACCATTATCTAAAGAAATGTGGTTTAATGAAGGACCACATTCTAAACCACTTGTATTCAGACAGTGGAATGGAACTGAGAGAAGGTATGTAATATGGTATTGCAAACTTGATTGCTGGTGTGTATTTTCATGGGACTTATTAAGATGGCTTTGACTTATACAGCCTGTTTTATGAGCCAGAAGATTTTTATGTTGATTGCAAACGTCTACGGGATGAGCCGAATGGAGGCGTGAGTGTTGCTCGCGGCTGGTCAGTGAAGAAAATAGATGTTTTTGGAAGGAAAGCATATTTGGAAGATGATCATGTTATTGAATATGACAAATGCCTTATTGCTACAGGTATGTTAATGTCTTTTCCCTCATAGCAGGGAATTCCTAGTATTGCAAATTCGGATGCTGATATTTTTTTTTCTTCCTCTTAAAGTAAGAGAATCGTGAGATCTCTTAATTTCTGAGGTACAAATTAGAATCCTTCTATTTTTCTTCTATATTCTATTCATCATGTAAGTTACATGAAAGTCTCATGTACATCTCTCTCTATTTCCTATAACTCTCCACGTACATGAAACTTTCATATATATCTATCTTTAAATATGTGGTTGGTTTGAGGGTATGGGTATAATTTTCCAATTTCTAATTCATAATTTTTACTTTTCCTTCCTGTATATATCATAATATAGGGAAGAAAGGTATTGGATTGACATTAACATTACAATATTGAATTTTTGGTCGTAAAATTCATAGTTGGATAAGATTGGATCAGGAGGCAAGGAGATAAAAGGGGATGCAATCTTGTGTATGACAAAATTGGAATGTCTGGATGAATGGATAGACAGAAGTAAGAAAGTGTGTATCATGCATAACTTTGTCAGATTAGAAGCCATTGAGCTGAAACTTGGTAAATACATCAGGAGTAAGATCTAGTTATGCTGTTCGATGATAATAAAGATATTTTAATTTTAGGGTATTTTAAATGAAGCCCCATTCAAAATTTTCTTGAAAATTACTATAATTTTCCCTTAACACTTTTGGCTCAAATAGAAGAAAAAGGATATATCAATATGGTCTAGTTCAGAATTCCATTAAAATTATTAAATTTGGAAAACTGTGATTGTAAACATTTATTTTCAAACCTGTTCTTCTTCCCCAATTTTAGAGCTTCAGATTTATTTCCCAGTGCAATTTATCTGTGAAGTTTAGATATTTAAATTATGCCATGCACTTTTTAAAAAAAATAGTTCTTGGGTAATAACTAGATATCGGATATTTAGGCACTAAAAAATCGTCTTTTAGACGCCTAAAAAGGCACTGAAAATCAAGTATATGGAGATAAAAGGCACTGTCATAAGTTACATACACAATAAAATAAAAAATTGTTTGTAATTTTTGTCTGGATTATTTTGTAAACTTAAATGCACAAAATCCGTTCGTACATTTCAATGTAAAACTAGATGCACATATTTACAACTCTTCTACACTTTATTCGTAATAGTTTGCATTGCAATATCTTACCAGGAACTTTTCAAGGATCACAATTTCAAATTTGCGACTCTGGGGAGACAAAATCAGTTTGAATGCGGAGAAGGAACTTGCAACATCTACTGATGTGACAGGCATATATTTTAGAAGTCCAATATTAGCAACACTGAAACCTTCTGGAAATTTACATTTATTTCCATTTAACATTTCAGTGCCCTGGGTGTATTGTCTATCGACCATGTTCTCAGAAGATGGCTGGTATTTATGAAATGGAGAAAAATCCGTTCGTATACTTTTAGGAATTTTCTTGTATTTTTAAAACACAAAGACGTGAATTGAAGATTTCATAATCAATGGTCATATTGGACTATGGCTGAGTTTCTGATATCTTAGCATTGTAAATAAAAATAATACACGAAAAGCAAAAACTGTCCAATAATAATTTTAAAAAAAGGTATTTAGGCAGAAAAGGCATTTATGTTTTAAAAAAAAAACAAAAAGCATTATAAAACTTTGTCATATGTAATCATTTGTCATGATTCGTGCACATATATTATCAGCCTTTAAATAAGCTCACTAGAATAAAACAGGCATTTTCCTAAACATCCGATGTCTAGTAATAACACTATAGAAGAAAAGTGTTGGTATGCCGTGTGTTTCTACTAGTTCTTAGTCATTAGGTATAAATAAAAAACAAAATAAATAAATTAAAAAACAACAACAACAATGCTGTTAATTTTTTGAATCTACTTGGAGCATGGAAACAAATTCTTAGCAAAGAAATTAGTTCTTCATTTATGCAATTGATTTTCTTCATTTTTCAGGTTCTTCTCCAAAAAATTTACCTGTATTTAAAGAAGCAGCCCCAGACATTCAAGACAGAGTTTCGCTGTTCAGAGATATCTTTGATTATGAGGAGCTGGAAGAAATTCTCAAGGGAGGTGTGAAAAAAATTGCCATAATTGGAGGCGGGTTCCTAGGGAGTGAATTGGCATGTGCCTTGGCTCGTAGAGGTAAATTCAAAATATGTACAATTATTTTTCGTTAGTTAAAAGTTTTTAATTTATTGGATCTTTAATGCTCTTAAATGAACATATAAGTGTATATATTCAGAATGCACTTAGTATGGGCAATGTATTTTATCAGTGATGGAGATTATAAGAAATGTTTTATTGAAATTTTAAGTATTTGATTGGTTGATGACCAAAATTCAACAAATGAGATGCATGTCTCGGTATTATTTTCTGTTCGAAGTATCAATTCAATGATATTGTCTTATTCGTAGAATTAACATTTTTTATTACAACAAATAATTGCATACATAGTCATAGAATGTCCACAATACAACTATTAGTGTACAAGAATATTACATAGTAATCTAAAGCATGCGTACATACTTGGTGCTAGCTGTCTTGTTACAAATGAAATGGTCATATAAAATAGTATTTTGATTTTTAACATTATTATTATCATCATAAAAACAGTACATAGCCCATCTGTGGAAACCTTCATCAAAGCCATTGAAGTACAGCATGCACTGTTCAGTTATTCCTCAAGTATTCTAAGACCTAGAAATTTCATAATGGATTTCATAGGAGATTCCTCAAGTATTCTAAGACCTAGCAATTTCATGGAACTGAAGCAATATTTTATCATCTGCACTCTGGCACAAACTTTCAGAAAAAGATTCTTTTTCCCAGTAGTAGTAATAATAATCACAAATGGAACAAATGAGTTCTTCTCTAGTTACTTTTATGAGAAAAAAAATGATGTTTATTTCATAGATGAGAATTTTCTAGTCAGAATATGCGTTCCATATACAGAAATTATTTTTGATGTAAAGAATATTTAAATGGAAATTTTCTAGGAACAGAAAAAATGTTATACTGGTTACACATACAGAAATCAGTTGAGTGTTAATTATGGGCTAGCTGAGAAATAAATCCTCTCTCCCATCATTAACACTGTACGCTGCGACACTCTTCCTCTGACTTACATCTGTGATACTCTTTAACAAAAACGTTTGGATATAATTTAATGTAAATGTTGAATTTTTCATTGTTATTTAGAATAATGACTAGTTGATTATTTGGTTTGCCTCGGTATTTATTTATTCCAATTATCAATTAAAAAACTGTCTCCCATCCCCTGTCCTCCCTCTTCTCCATTCCACCTGCTTCACCTAACACACCCTCTCCCCCTGATATGCATTATCACAAATTTTGAGAAGTGTAACCAAATTTATGGTAATATTTTGGGATCATTTACAACACTAGTTCTTTTTTTTTTTTTTGCTTTCTTTTCTTCTCTTTCTTTCCTTTTTTCTTGTTTTTCTTGCATTTTCTCTCTTTCTCTGGCTGCTTCTTCCTCTCCTTTCTTTCTGTCACTCTCTTATTCTTTCTCTCACCCTCTTTTTTCCTCATTTTTTCATTCTTTCTCTTGCTTTCTTGTTCTTGCTCTCATTCTTTCTCTTGCTATCATTCTTTCTCATTCTCTTTCTTTATCTCACACTCTTTCTTTATTTCGGTCTCTTTCTTTGTCATGTGCTTGTCTCTTGGAATATGTGAGTGTCAGTATTAAGTCATTCCAGATTAGTGTTCAAAAGATTTTGTGCAATGTACATGTCTATACACACATACACAATCTATTATTATGGACTAGGTATTGATTTGTTTTCAAACAATTTGTCTTTCAACACGGTGCTTAGTAATGACTTGTTAATAATATTTAATATTTTGATCATTAAATCTTAATTAAAATAAATTTTTAGGACAAAATCAAGGCTACAAGATCACTCAAATATTCCGAGAGAGTGGAAATATGGGGAAAGTTCTTCCTGAATACTTGAGTTTCTGGACAACTCATAAAGTACAAAAAGAAGGAGTAGAAGTCATTCCCAACAGTGAAGTGGAAGATGTGAGTTTGGGCTCAAATTCCATTGTCCTTCATCTAAACTCAGGAGAAAAGGTGAGTATATATATTTGATGGAAATTATGTATTAACTGTTGTTTCTATTCTATTTCCCTTTTTTCTTTTATTTTTCTTCTTCCCCACTTGATACTCATATTGCAGAAGTAGCTTGATATAACAGGTATCTTAGGGCATGCATTTCTTTTTAATAGATGGGAACTTTTAAGAAGGAAATATTAATACAAGTTCATATATCTTAAGCTAAGATTTTCTTAAATTTTTGCTATACTCAACTTGTGATGTGTTATACCATAGGTTTGTCTGATATTTGTATTAACTTCCATGTGGAAACCACCACAAATTGAAATTCTTGGAAACAAAAACATGTCTATATATTGAAGTCTCCCATGCAATGGGATCACTATTCACCAGATATTCAATACCAACATCCACATGATAGGAAAAGCTTAGTCATATTTAGAAAAGTCGAGTGTCAAGTCAAATCAAAAGTCTAGTAAAGTGAGAAAAAAAAAGAAGTTTTAAATCTTTTCGTTTTCTACTTCTTTCTCTTCTTTTTTCTCCTTTTTTTCTTTTTCTTCTTTTCTTTTTGCTACTTGTTGGGTTGTCTACTGCTCAATTCAACTAAGATCTGTTATTTTTTAATAGAATGTAATTTGTCCAGGTTTCTGCTGAACATGTGATTGTAGCAGTTGGTGTGGAACCAAATACTCAATTAGCTGAACCATCAGAACTTGAAATAGATGATGAATTTGGAGGATATCTTGTGAATGCTGAGTTAATGGCACGCTCTAATCTCTGGATTGTAAGTGTAATCTTAGTAATTATTGAATGCAATGTCTGATTATTTTTAAATATGAATTTTTGTTTATATTTTTCATTGTTATCAGGCTGGAGATTGTACTTGTTTTTATGATACTAAACTCGGACGTCGAAGAGTAGAGCATCATGATCATGCTGTTGTATCTGGTCGTCTGGCTGGTGAAAATATGACTGGAGCAGGTAGAGTGAAATTATGGTTTCAGAACTTCTATTAAAAATATTTGATTGTGTAAACTTGCAAATGTTGCTTCCGAAAAATGATTTTCATTTGACAAACATTTTTTAAATAAAATAACAAGAATTCCACATCCAAGATAACAGTACCTGCGGTCAAATTTGAAGGATGATAGGATAGCCAGGAGACGATTTTGCTCAAACATCATGGCAGTTCGCAGAAAATGCACTAGGTATCAGACCAGTAGAAAAGGGTTTTGCATGGTCACGACCCACCGAGCAAAATATGCCCGGCTTTGAAACCTGAGCATCCGATGCTCAGTGTGAGGGGGAACAACGCATGCTAGACTTAAGTAGGAGGCAATGGCACCTCACGGTCAGTGGGCTACAATGAGGCGATGTCTATTTAATGAGGTAAAATACAGACAATGACTGTATGTGCTACAATAAGGAGACTTGGGCATGGAAGAATGGGACTGTTTATGCTAACGCATGGAAACACTATGCTTCAAATAAAAATAATAAATAATACAGTGATTGAAACATTTAAATAGGAAAAAGTACTATTTCTGATTGGGTTTTATTTTATCATTCTGGATAAAGTACCATAATGACGTGCTGCTGCTCAAGTGAAACGGTTAAAATGTCTTTTTGGTACCACTTGATTATGAGAAACATTTCTAAATTATATTGAAATAATAAAGTATTCAACAAATTTGTATAAGTTAATTGCAGTGCGAACCCTAAAATTCCCTTATTGATTGCAAATGGTATTAAGTTTATTTATAGAGGTACATAAGAATAATAATATTACTATATTTTTTTTTAAATTCCATATTACTTTTCATCGTTACTCATTTTCCAATATTTTAAAAACAAAAACTTATTGCTGATAAAAGAAATTAAGTTTGCAAAAACATCTGAAAATGTAGTGTTTTTCTTGTTTTTCCACGGAAAAAAAGATGTTTGTTTACATCTTCTTTTACAACTGTTTCTGTTACAACTGTTTTACAATCTGTTTAAGACTTCTCAAATCTGAAGAAAGTCTTTGGAATTTCACAAATGTGTGAAGTCTCTTTCTGTTTTCCTTTTAGATTACTTCTCCTTCTTTTTACATTTTCTCTATGTTAGGGCACCATCTCCAGGCGAATGTAAGCTTTCAAAATCCTCTTAATTTGCTTTTGAAGCCACGGCACACTGTAAACGTGACCAATTACATTGCACTCCCAAACCCTCCTTTATCAATGTCTTGCATAGGCCGAGACTCCAATATGCAGAAATCGCTGCTGCTGTGGGCTCGCCCACTGCTAGCTCATGTGTTTTCGTGGACATGGTACTCGAGGGTGAAATGATCGAGCGAGTATAAGCGAGCACTGGTATGCCTTGCAGATCTCTGAAAGCTGGTGTCTATCCAAGATTAATGTTGATTGTTATGGATATAGAACGTGTTCTTCAATTCTAAGATTGTCATGAAAGAGGAACGCAGAAGTCTGTGCCCTGTGTGATTGCTTACCTCACCAGATTTCAAGAAACCAAATTGCCCTCAGGATGGGGCAGTTTACAATGTTTCTTTGCACATTCAGATTTTCCTTAATAGTTGCATACCAATGCCATTCTGGTATATGTGAATTTAAAGCAAGTGGTTGTTAAGAAAGCAGAAACAAGTAAGAGCACAACAGGAAACTAGTGGTGCTACAACAGTGCTACTTTCTCACCTCACTAACAGTTCCATGAAATTATAATACCACAATTTTCATCCATATTAACACTTTTCAGACATCATTTGTCAAACTCACTGCCAATCCTACCAATTATATGTGCAAAAACTTAAACTAATACATCAACACACATTCATCAATTCAAAACACCATTCCAATCGCCCAAAAAGGCTGCCCAAAATATGAGAAGTTATTCCATGTCATGGCATTCTCATTATTGCTAAGCAAAACTCCTGAAAGATTCTAGCAAAATCAGTTCAGGATATTCAAAATTGCAATTTCGAAAATTTACAAAGTTATGCTAAACTGCTACTTTTAAAATATTATACATGATCTTTTTAAAGAAATGATTTTTAGAACAAATTTAATTTTACCAAAAAAATTTCTTATCAAAATTGTACTATTGCAATGTTAATATTTTGAAATTTCAATGTGTTTGCCAGAAATGGGACCCAGCACAATTTTCTTTACTTTCTTTTTGCATTATATAAGGAAAAATTTCAGGAAAAAACTTGGAGCCTTTTTTGAGGAAATGTTTTTTAAATCGCCGTATGTTTCATGTAAAAACTACTCGTATTTTCAAAAAATTCTACATGACCTTGTTTCTACATCAGTTTTTGTTGAACAGATTTCACTAAGGGAAACATTTCTATCTTCATTATTGTAGTTTTGGAAGATGACAAAAAAATATTTGAACTTTTGCAATTTTCAAAAATTCAGGAAAAAATGCCAACTATGCCATGCCTATTTCCTTTATGCCCTTTTCCCCAACTATGCCTATTTCCTTTATCAAAGGAAAAAATAGTTGTTTTTTGAGAAGTACAGTAAAACTTCACTTGTGTTTGTTTTTGTTTGTTTGTGTTTTGTTTTTTTGTTGTTGTTTTTTCCCAGGGGATTGAAGGGAAAAAATATATAAGTGAAAAAAACACTTAACTGAAATTCTATATTATGTAGCAAAACAAAAACAATATTTTTACATTGGCATGCTCTGCTCTTGGACCAATGTTAGTTTTGATTTATTTAGTCAAAGAATAGTAAAAACTGTGCCGTATTGGGAGAGAAGTACCATCTGAGCACGTTTTCTTGAGCTCCAGAATCCCTTCTGAACATTTTATTTATAAATAATGGAATGATGAATGAGCTAAACAGCAAGTTTTGGGAAGATCAGGTCCTTTGGTTTTAAGGCAGACTGACAAAATGACAGCAAATCCTAAAATCAAAGGACCAAAGGACAAAATTAAAATCTACTCAAAATAAAAATATACTCAAAAGGCAGTCAAAATAACTTTTCAATTTATTTTCAACCTTCGTAACAAAAAGTACATTATTTGTTACTTAGAAGACACGCGGGCCAGGCTGAGGCGCACCTGGTGAAAAATTTAGCTCTGGTATTCGCACTTTATGCTGCTAGTTTCGACCTGTGTCACAGGAGCGTTGTGTTGACATGTGTCTCCTAATGCTGATGTCAACTGCATTGACGTGTGTCTCCTAACACTGATGATGTCATCTGCGTCGACACGCATCTCCTAATACTGTTGTGCCTGTGTTGTTTTGCGTAAGATACAGTGTTAAATTATGACATGTGTTAAGAGACTTGTGTGCGAAGGCATTGACGCAGCTGACATCATCAACTTTAGGTGACAAGCGTTAATGCAACGTTTGTGTGACACTGGCCAAATTGTCATTATAGGTCTTCAATTCCCTCGAGTTTCAATATTTCTTTCCAATTTTGATCAAGCATTGTTGGTGAACATTATGCAACACCACACCAGACGACACTAGCACCCCTATTTGTTTGTCTTGTAGTTTTGTCCAAATGGAGCGTTGAAACCAGTTGAAATGGCCTACGTAGCGATGAAATTAAACCTGAATACTGAATTTAACACAAAAATTCCGTGGGTTCCTCTACGATAATGTATATGTTCTCAGTTATTGGTCACCTATATCATTTTGCATTTTATTCGGTCTTAAAGGAACTTTTGTTGTGAACATATAAGCAAGAAAAGCATAACTGTAAAACGGATAATGGAAACTTATAAATGTAATCAAGAAAGTATAGAAATTTATCAGTGATTTACAGAAAATAACATATAAACATGAAAAACATAAATTGCAAAACATTTCTCTCTAATTTACTAATTATAGGAAGAAGGTTTATTTGCTTTTTCATTATCAGGGTTCAGTAATAGAGAGTTTTTCTGTTGCCGTTTGTTCCCGCTGGGTTACAGTACTTTGTCAATACTGCATAAACAGGATGTGAGAAAGTAAATTTCTGGTGACACAGAAGGGAATGTTAGGTGGCTTGAGATAAAAGATGAAGAATGCATGTTCAATAGGAGAGACTTTGAGGGACGGTCTAAAAAGTTTAAGGATGATCTAGTAGAGGAGGAGGCCAAGAAAGAAAAAATGAGACACGTGATGTAGTAGTGTCAGAAACTGATGACATGTTGATGATGATTATAAAGAGAAGAAAATAGTGATTGTGATTGATAAGGCGAAATTAACCTTTTCACGAGAAAGAATTTTCTAATCAATAAGACGATTTGAGATTTTGTGATGACTGAGTACTAAGGCTTAGTGAAAAATGAATAAAATCTCAGGGAGCATCTTCAAAATCAAGCATTTTTCACCAGGCATTCAATCATCTTACATTTGGATAAATGCACTATACACTAAGGAATAATTATTTCCAGACACATAATTACTCATTAGTGTGGATAGTTTATGCTACAATTTTAGTTATGACAATATAATTTTCACTGGGGTTTTCAATAAGCAAGTTATTAGCTTTTATGTTCAAGCTGTAAACATCTAATCAACAATATGAGGTAAAGTGGTCAGCGATCATATTTACAATGTAGGGTCCATTAGTGGCAGGCAATTTTACCATTTAATTTCATCATATGAAGAAGATTAATATTTAATTTTCTGTCATGTACATCATTCAAAATCAATTTTATATAAATGTCTTTTCACATTTCAACTGTTTCAAAATATTACTTCACTTTGAATAGGTTAAATGCAAATTTTCCACCATGATTGTAAATTTTTTGGATACATAATTCATAATATTATAAATATTAATTTATAAGTGTGTGTTTATAGATTTAAATCACAATCAAAAGCAAAACTTTTGCAAGACTTTAATTTTTCCATATTGTATTATTACCATCTGAGAAAAAATACACATAGGGGGAATTAAATTATCTAACTATCAATACAATGTTGAGAATCACTCTGAGAAAGAAAATAGGGTAGCTGATGTTTTCAATAATATGCTCTGTTTTAAACTGACCCAATTTGTCTGCCCTGAAGATCTTAGTTCTTATCTTAATCTATTAGTGATCAATTTATTGTGCGCACGTAGCGCTCACCCCTTGATGTCCCATCCATGAATGCAGATTCATTGTTAAACCTCTCAAGTAGTAATTGTTTGCAACTTTTTTTTCCAAATTACTCTTATATTGCTAAATAATACCAATAGAACGCTCCAAAGCACCAACTGCTGGTTACTTGAGAGATTTTTTTAAAATAAGTATCAGTGTCAAACCGTCAGACCTTAGCTGCGTATGTCTTGTCAATCAACGGTGTGGACCAACCACTGTTTCCTTTCCATGTGCCTCTTCCTTCTAACCTCTGGCATATAGCAGCTAAGTATGCTTTTAGAAGATCTGAAAGTCATGAATACACTCTGGCTAATCACACATAATGCTTCAGCGATATTGGCTAAATAGACATCTAGCATTCAGGAATTTCAAAACTTGCTTATTTGTTTCTTGTAGGATGTCTATGAAAGTAATAAAATTTGCAAATTAATACAAAAATTTGAGTTGACCAGAAGTGTGCATTGTTAAATGAGGATGCTGAAGAAAAGTGAATTAATCAAAATGGAGTGCCACGTCTGTATTATTGTATTTGTGGCAAGAACTTTTCCTTTTTCTGTAAATGATGTACAAATGATTATTTCATTCACTTTCTCCCGTTTTGTGAAATCTAGTGGTCATTTAATTAAAGCTTACCTCCATCTGAAACATTAAATACATATTTTAAAGGACCCAAACCAGAAATAAGTATTTACTTACTATAATCAATGATGACGTATTCACAATTTCTTTTTGCTTTTCCTTGCTTGTACAATATTTGGAATGCCTTGTTTTCATCAGTTGTGAATCTCCATTTACTTCAATTGAATGAAAGAAGTTTCTACTTACCTTACTACTTAATCACAACTTTGCAAGGAGTCATTCAACTCCCTATATTCTGAAAGGTGGTAAAGTTGAAAGATGTAATGTAAATTTTTTTTTTTTTTTCTTTTAAATAAAATAATGTGGAAATCCATCCTTCTATCGTTAAAATTAAAGAATCTCTCCACCACAAAATGGGAACTAGTTTTGAAGATGCTCTTCATTCTGTTTGATTGTTGTTTTGCACAGTTACGTATACTGCAACTATGAATGATTGGTTTTATATCCAAGATTCTCTCCTAATGGATCATAGGTTGTTAGGCGCGTCCCTAGTAGTATGGGTAATATAGAACTATATCGTATAGTAGGTATGCAACCTGAACCTACCTTCTTCTTCACTAATGGTGTGCAATATGTATACTTAGCCTGCACAACCTGTACCACAAGATGATGATGTTATTTCGTAGCTCCCCCCACCTTTTCTTATTGTTTTATCCTGTTAGCCACTATTTACGAAATTAAAGCTGTCAAAATGTTCTACAAAATCAAGGTGTCCTTTGAACATGGCCTTCTAAAATTTGAGACACCTAAGAGAAAATGAAATATTTGTTAATTACATTACACTGTGTAACTTTAAAATAAATTACGTTTTGAATTACAAAACACAAAAAACATTTTTTCATTTAATTTTCAACAATGCAATGAATTAATTAAAACACCTATTTTTAGTACCAATGCTCCAATATAATTTCATTCTCTGGTTCAATATTTATACCTAAAATTTCCTCATTCATTTACGTCATAATTTGGCTTTGTTGTTACTTCAGAGTGATGTAAGATTGAAAATGTGTATATTACCAGGAACGGTTGTGTTTGCTCACTTAGTGACAGCATTTACCCAACTCCCGTTCAAGTTTTCCATTTACAATAATTCCCAATTTATTTTTCTCAGTTGTCAGGATGTAATCATTGAGTGGACAGGATGCTTTAGAGTTATATTTACCAGCATTCAGAATTCAACACTGGTCTATATTGAGGGAAAGCAACCAAGTTTCAGAACTGTTACTCACAGTATGAAGATCTCTCTGTAAATCTTTTTATGCTGTCAAGGGATTGACTTGAAGTTTGGTGTGGTCAGCTTAGCACTTCCAAGTTTAGAATTACTTGATTCCCAAGTCACTGGTATATAGTAAAGGAGAGGACCTAGGACAGGACCTTGACACACTTTCAAGCAGTGGCGTGAAGGGGGGGGGGGGACTGCCCCCCCTCTCCGATCTTGGGGGAAAAAATTAAACAAAACATATTTAATAGGCATTTCATTTGGTGGATTTTCAAAATTATATTACAAATCATTTAATTGATTCTGTATTTTGAGAAGAAATATCTATACTACTGAAATAATATAGGAGACAATAAATACTTTTGATCTTGCCAAAAACCCAAGATTGCATTTCAATTAAAAGAATTAATTAAAGTAGATTTTAAATATGTGTCCTGCAATTACGTTCAAAGATTTGTGATCATAATAAATAATAAACACTTATGATATTTCGATACACGATTCACTGAGAAAAATGCATTGTCGAATTAACAGTTCGGACTATTCAAATAACAGTGATGATCATCTCCTCTGTGTTTAACTAATCTAATTAATAGCATTCAATAATAATCAATTAAATAATTAACAAACTTGAAAATGTATAATTGCAGCACGATTAGCTTAAAGCAGTACTGTAAATTAATATTTTCTTTTTTATAGCACCTTAATTCCCCTCCCTATAAAAGATTCGAAATCCTGCCTCTACTTCCATGTATATAATTAATAAGTGAAGGGACGATGAATGTAGTGTAATATTCATTATATTATTATTTACCTGATTGTTATTTATTGATCCCTTTGTAACTACTGTAACATTCTGCTAAATTAAGACCTACATACAAAAGAAATTTCATAGAATGGAGAGGGGACCTTTTTCATATTAGTTTCTTTTTACTTTTTTTGGATTTCCCTGGGTTTATAATTTATTCAAGTAAAACAATTATTTTGAAAAATTTGTCACCTTTTTGATTAATATGCATTTATACGTTGCGTTTCATTGTGAGAATTCAACAAAGCTATAAATATTTGGGTTCAGTCCCCCTAAGTTTTGGAGATCTCACTTAAAAGAATTTCTGCTTTTGGTGTGTGTCTACTCATTTGATTTTTTCATGCTTTATCACTAGACAGAATAAGACATTTCTGTATAGAAATAATCAAAAGTACTTAACCAGCTATTTTTTTATTCATAACTGAGATTATATAAATAAGTAATTTGGAACAAATGAACTACAATCATACCAATTGAAAAATTGAAACTTTTGTATTCTAGATTGTGTTGTTGTTATTGCATAAATGTATTTAGAGAAATTTCATTACTTCAAAATTTCAACAAAACCATTTCTTCCTTCCTTTTTAGGGAAGCCATACGTGCATCAGTCAATGTTTTGGTCTGATCTTGGGCCGGAGGTGGGCTATGAAGCAATAGGGATTGTGGATTCATCTTTGCCTACAGTGGGTGTGTTTGCCAAGGCTACTGATAAAGATACTCCAAAGTCTGTTGTTTCAGAAACAGATGAGGGAAATCGTGCAGCCACTGAAGCAGTAAGTTGAAAACTTTTTGCATTACTTGTGTTCAAATTGACATGAGGTGTGATTTTTGTGAATAACAAAGTGTATTCTCAATTTTTAAGTTGCTTTGATTAGAGACAATACCTGTAACATTTTGCATGATTTGGGAAAATCTCAATGATTCAATGTGATTGATATTTTGATCATTGTATTGAATGTAACAGAAATTTTGGGTCAAGCAATATGATGTATTATTTCAAAATGTATACCCATGTTACGGCAGGTAACAATTATCACCCATTCAATTTGAGGAAGAATAGTTTTTTTTAATGACTGTATTGTGACGAGCATGATAATGAATTCAATATACATTTCTAGATTGTTTTCACTATCTTCTTCTGCTTCGTCTTTGTCTTATGTTATTTCTTCTTTATCTTCTTTTTCTCCTTTTTGAAGAATCATTTGGTGAAATTTTGCCTATTTCATTGTTCTGTATCAGAGCGTAGTGAAATTTTCATACCAATCTGACTTGTAATATCACATCCCCAAGACAGTAGACTGCTTGTGTGCCAATTTGATGGAAATAAATTGCTTTGCTGAAATGAAGCATTAGTTAATAAATGTTGACATATACATTAAGAATCAAATACATACAAATTCTACAACCTCTGAATGTAGCAGACATGACCTGAGGAAGAAGTATTAAAACATTATGTGCAACATTTCCAAAACTGTAAACTATTAGGGCTTAAAACTAACTTTCTGAGTCCAACTAAGGAAGAAGAAATACTCCACATTATTAACAAAATGAATATCTGTATATCAGCAGGAATTCACAAGATATCAGTCAGAATCATTAAAAAGATATCAAACTAAATAATCAAACCACTAGTTTATTTGCTCAATAAATGCATACTTTTAGGGATATTTCCTGACCACCTGAAAAAATGGAGATAGTGTCTGGCTTTACAACGCTCTACACTTGCTACCAATTGTAGACCTATACTTGGGTTTTCGTAACATAGCACCTGATGGCATTAGCTTCACGATAGAGTATGGGCACGGCTTTTTGAGTCCTTCTCGGTCATGCCGCTAGAGTCACTTGATCTGCAGCACTGCTTGATACAGTTGCGATCATGTGACATCTTGCAGCAGGGCCGAGAAAGACGCAACAAGTTGTGCCTTATTCCATCATGAAGAAAGGCCCTCAGGCGCCACGTTACAAAATCCCAAGCATATATCTATTTCCAACTTTGCTCAAATATTTGAAAAACTTCTAAAACTTAGAATGGATAATTTTATTACTAAACACAATTTAATAAATCCAATCAATTTGGATTTCAAAGTAACACAGATGATGTGTTGAAAATGGTAATATATAAAATCTATAATGCAATCAATACTAATAAACCATATCTAATGATATTTTTGGATTTGGCCAAGGTTTTAGATACTGTCAACCATCAAGTACTTCGTGATAAGTTTTATGTTATGCAACCCACTCAATCCCTCTTGTAAACTAATAATTAAAGATCGGATTCCCGTGTTCCATGATCCTTTTCTTTGCTAGCTTAAAACAGGATGAAACCTTGACAGAAATTTGAATCATGAAACAATGTTATTTTAATACTTGTTGTATTTTGCACAAAATTGTACGTTTTGGGGGTTAGTGTAAGATTTTGTGCAATGTTTGTTTTGTGTTTATATAGGCAATGTCCAATTACAATAAATTTACAATTTTATTATTTAGTTAAAGTCTTTCAAAATTATAGTTTCTGCTTGAGACTTAAATTTATTGACAGAGATGGATAAATCAATATTTATCATATTTGCAATTTTACACATACGCCATAAAGGTGCATTTAAAAGAGCATTTGTTTTACAAAAGGGAATGTTAAAAACAACTTGATCTATGTTTCGTAGTTTGGTTACAGGAATTTTCCATGACAATAAATTCAGTAAATCTGGACAGTCTATATGGTTGTTACAAAGTTTATATAAAAATAAATAATCGATGTACATTCTATGAGAGTTTAATGAGCTGTTGTCTAACAATATTGCAAAAATTTCCGTATTGTCATGTGTAATAAAGGATGAAGTTCAATTTCCAAGCAACAAAATTAAAGAACTTTTGTTGAACTGTTTCAAAACTATTGATGTTCGCTTGATAGAACGGAGACCAAACTGGTGATGCATATAACAATATCAGTAGAACAAGTGTAAGATATAAAATTTTAAACAACGAATGATTTCCAAAACCCTCAGACATTCTTCTAACAAATCCTAGAGTTTTATATGCTTTGGATATAACATAGTCGTAATGATATATAAAACTCAATTTGGAATCATAAATCACACCAAGATCATTAAATTCAGTAACTCTATCAAGTGAATAATCGTCTATTTTGTAACTGAAATCAGGCAGAATGTTTGATCCACCAAAAGACATATATTTGCATTTTCCCTTATTCAGGTCAAGATTGTTCTTAGTACACTAGTCAGCTACTGCTTGCAAATCAGCTTGTAATACATGACAGTTTCCCACCTTTGTAATTTCACAATACAGTTTCAAGTCATCCGCAAATAACAAAAATTTACAATTTATCAGTACTTGTTTCAAATCGTTTATAAACAATAAAAAGAGCAATGGTCCAAGATGGGATCCTTGTGGAACACCAGACATAGCACGAATGTCCCTCGATATGAAAGTTTTATACTTCACATTCTGTATTCTATCATGAATATAATCACCAAGCCATTCCAGTAGTTTACCACAAATACCAAAGTTAAATAATTTTTGAATCAAAATTTTATGGTTAACAGAATCAAAAGCTTTGGAGATACCAGTATAGATAACATCAACTTGTGAATTAGATTCCAATTTATTCAATATAAAAGAATTTAATAATACTAGACTTGTAGTAGTTGATCTCTTTTTTCTAAATCCGTGTTGTTCATCAATTAGGAGTGAATGCAAACAAGTCGAAAGTTGGTTTGTAACTAGGCTTTCAAATAATTTAGGAATCACACTAATTTTTTAAAAGTGGCCTATAGTTTCCATACACGATTTATCTCCTGATTTATAGATTGGTATAACATAACTTTTTTCCACTTTTTTCCACCTTGACTAAAGGACGTAGAAAATAGTGTAGTGAATTATTGGTGTCAAATTTGTTTTACAACTTTTCAAAAAAGTAGCAGGAATTCCATCTGGACCAGGATCACTTGTATCCTTCAATTTGCTTATAGCTCTAAAAATGTCCATTTGAGTAACAGTTAACTGACAAAGATTTAAGTGTGTGTTAAATGAGTAAAAAGAGTCCAAATCGATATCATTGTCATCAGGTTTATTAACAGATTCAAAGTAATCAGCAAACAGGTTAACAATTTGTAATGGAGTATCGTCAGTTGAATTATCAAGATACATCAGGTTTGGAATACCATTTACACCTCTGATAAAATTTGAATATTTCCAAAACGGTTTATCTTTCTGTAGTGTGTGTTCAATTTTATTTACATAATCAGTGTAATCCATACATGCTTTATTTTTACAATTTCTACGAAGATTTGAAAATAGGATATAATCTTCATCTAAGAAAGATTTTTTATATTTAATATGGGCATCTGCTTTTTCTTTCAATAAATGAATCAGCTCTTTAGGAAACCAAGGGGGATAAGTTGATGGTGTAATAATATATTTGGGTACATAAATCTGAATAATTTCATACAATCGACTATAGAAGAGTTGTAGACAATGTTCCAATGACTTGTTTGAAAATAAAAAAGGCCAATCAAAGCATATCAGAGCATCATTTATAGAGGGATAGCCAGCATGTTTGAAATCAAATCGATTTTCAGTAACAAGAAGTGAAGTTATACCATCAGCAATTGAGAAAGTAGATTCAAGGGCAGGATGATGATCATCGACACTAGTAATTGGAGAATTTGATTTTACAATTTGCCAATTAGAATCACAAAAAAATAACAAATCTAAAATTGTATCATTCAAATTAAAAATATCATTGACTTGAATTAAGTTGAAATAATTAACAGTTTTTGAAAGTATTGAGCTAATTTGAATATTAATATTAGACGCATTTGAATAATCATGAGTGCCGTTTTCATCATTAAACCATACTGTATTTGGTAAATTAAAGTCACCTATAATTATAAATTTAGCTGTCGGATACAATTCAAAAATACGCTCAACTTCAGATGTAAAATCTCTATATAATTCTTACAGGGAATTTGGGGGAAAATAAACAGGTACATACAATAAACACGGTAGACTTCAATTTAACAATAACAAAAAGCTGTTCAATATTCTCATGAACAGTAATTACCAATGTACTACAATAATTACGGTGGATAGCAATCCTTACTCCTCCTCCCCTTTTGCACTCGCTAGTAGTGGCACTGCGATCCAGCCAGTAGATAATATGATTGTAGAGGTTCAATTCCGAATTTAGAATGTCCTTGTAGAGCCATATTTCCGTGAAGACCAGGATATCAAAGTTGTCATACAATGGTGAAGATTTCGAGTATTTAATCAATTTTGTTCTCAGACCCCTTACATTTTGATAATATAAAGAGACTTGTTGGGATTGCCTGTACTTTAGTTTTCTGCTGTGAAGATGTAGGTCTCCTGCCAGTGGATTTAACAAACAATGTAGGGACTCCATTGATGTATCTCATTTCCAAAGATGTATTATTATTGTTAAATTCTTCATTTAATTTAGAAAGAACTTTTCTCAGACGATCACGTTGTTTAGGAGTACGTTCAGGAGCAATTTTAGCTGGTCCTTTATATTTCTTTTTATTTCTCAGAATTTTCAACACAGCTTGTTTATCATGCAAAATAATTTTCAGAGATCTTGCCCTTGGCAATGGGGTACTAGTAGATGAAGTTTTAATAGAAGAAAAACCATTTCCCAGACGAAGAACAGAAAATTTATCAATTTCACCAGCCAAATCCATATTGGTGAAAATATTGACAACGGTGTGTTTGTCAGCCTTGATTTAGGTGCTATATTACTCTGCTCAGTGAGACCATGAATTATATTTGTTGAGCGATGTTCATGGTCAACTAACTCTGAGTACATTTCTTCAAAATCAAAGGAATCATTTGATGAGTTTTTAGCAGATTTAAGCCATTTAATCTCAGCATCGAGCGAGTCATTAAATTTTTGAATTACATCAAGCTTTCTCACCATTTTTGCGAGCGTGAATTTAATAACATCTTTACAATCATCCTTGCACTTATCACAATAATAGTAAACCTGCCTCTTTGCATTCTTCAATGCAAACATTTTGATTTCGGAAGACATTAATGTAGAGCATGAAGGAGGAATTTTACAGCTGCACAAATCACAATCCAGGTAGTCAGCTTCACCCAATTTTCCTCAAACTCTTATAGATTTATTACTCACCATGCAACCCATAGTTAATTTTCAATTTAAAAGAGTTTATATTCAATTTTAAACAGTCAATATTTAATTGAAAATAAAATTAGTTTATATCAAAATTCAATACATCACAAGACTATTATCAGTCCGCAACAAATCAAAACAAACATGTCCAACTCCGATAGTAGCTCATAGAAGACTGAGATATGAGAATAATGTTATAAAATTTCTGTGAGAAGTCCTCCTGTAATGTCTGCTACATTCATAAGTCATAAAATTTGTGTTGTAAGGCATAAGTTAACCTCCAATAATATCAAATTTTTTTATTTGCCAGAAAGCAAAGCCTGTGACTCCTGCAACATCATCACCTTCACCTCCTCAAGATGGTGAAGATTATGGGAAAGGTGTTATATTTTACCTTCGAGATGACATTGTTGTTGGAATTGTGTTGTGGAATGTGTTCAATCGAATGTCAGTGGCTCGACAAGTAAGTAATTGCTGTAATTTCTCTATTATATAATTTTCTTTGGGATAAAATTCCAAAATATCTATACAATCATTAGTGTTTTCATTGTAATTTGGGTAGTACTTGGCTGTGTTTTTTAACAATTAAAAATTTTTGTTGCTTTTATTTTAGGTATTGAGAGATGAAAGGAAATATGATGATTTAAATGAAGTAGCAAAGCTTTTCAATATTCATGAAGATCAACCATGATTGATTGGCAGAGCACAGAGAAAGTAGAATGTAGACTTGAGAAATGAAGCACAATATATTGGAAATTCTCATTTCTAGGAGAAGAGAGAATTTTGAATTGATAGTGTTCTGTAACAGTGCTTTAACTAAACAAAACACTTAACTTGTTGTGGAGTAGATGATGTGTGCACGTTGTAAATGAAGTTTAGTGTAAATGCTTACTAGTTAGTGTGTCATGAATCATGATGTTCTTTAATAACTTTATTATTATAATATTCCAAACTTTGGACTGAGTTATGTTTATCAGGTACATACGGAATGTATTCTGTTTTGAATGAATAAGACTGCTTTTTTAACTTGATAATGGTCAAGTCTTTAATGACATTGTGTTGTTGCAGTGGAATTTGTTTGTAGATTATAAATTAAGTGACATACAATTTCATAAGGTGTACAAACTTTTTAATTGAAAGGCTTGAGCCATAAGTAATGATGTAAAGAATTGTCACAGTTCACAAGCTTTTTGTATTGTTGATTGTTTGAATTATTTATTTCTGTGATTAGTTTCAGATATTGATTTATTTTCTCTTCAGCTGTCAGTCATTCAGCCACACTTCTGGTAAAGGTATTTTTACATGGCAGTTTCATGTTGTAGAAAATAAATATGAGACCAAAGAAAATTTTTGAGATTGATTTTTGAAAATCTATTTTATTCAACTGAGAAGATTTCTGATTTTTGATTTTTACAGTAAGATATTTCTGTTGCACAAACAACTTAACAGGAGGTGCTTAAATGATAATTTCAATTTTAAAATGAAAATAATCTTTCATAGTCATTATTGTTTTAAAGAATTATTAAATAAATAAGAAAATTGAAATATATTTTATTTTGTTCCAGTACTGAGCATTTATACTAATATGTAGTTATAGCAAGCTAATATAGTTATAGATATACGCCCTCAAAGATCATGACTGTGAAAGTTGATTCATTCCATAGTTTGTATAAGAATAATTGACAACACTGTGAAGGGTGGTCTGAGATGGTTACTGTCCTCACATTTTCGAAGCTTTTGACATACTTCGAAGCTTCATGTTGGGCCAGGCTGACTGTCGCCTTTCCTGTCGGCAGTTATAGCTGAAAAGACAAGCCACAAGGGTGCAGGGGACCTTCTGCTTTTTGCACATGAATAGTTAAGTGTTTCATGTGGTGGAGTTACTGAGCTGGAATAATATTATTAGTACAGAAAATATGTGTGTATGTATTTGGTATTTTAGGGTTGAATTAATCCGACTTTTGCCACCTAGTGATGTTCCCAGACCTGGGCTCTCTTTTTATCCATTATTCACAGGGTCAGGCAGTATTTAAATACTTTTATTTGAAATACGTATTTTAAATACATTTTATATTTGAATAACTGTATTTTTGAGTTTTTTGGACATGTATTATAAAGATGCATTTAAATACATGAAATAGGTGTATGTAAAAACAAAAATACTTTGAATATACATGAGATGACAAGGATAGTTTCTTTTTGTTTGATTCTGCCAGTGAATGAAACTCATTGCAAGAAAAATAAATGCCCCTTTCATTTGAATTTGATTTCTCTTCATTTTTAAATTATAAATCTAAATCATTAAAAATGTTGGACAATTATCCGACAACAAAAAGTGCGTTTATTCCTAATAACTAGAGTCCGGACAATGTCCTTTTTTGAAATATCGCTCACGCCGTTAACATGCACATTTCTATCGATTTGTATAGATTATTGCATTTATGAGTGGAAGTGACTTCAAATGAAGTTTTTTGAAAACTCAATAGATTCTTGTGTGAAAGAGCTTCAATTTTCACATTTACAGTAACACTTAAACGCCATTTTCTTAAAAAGACTTCAAATTTTCAATGAATATTTGTATTTAGAACGAGGTTTTACTCGACCCTAATATTCTTGCCTTAATATTTCGGTTGAAGTATTAGGAAAGCAAAAAGTTGGGAAAATGTTAAAAAAATTTACTTTCGGCGGCAATATAAGGCAGCTGGGAAGAAGGAGGTAAGACTGTACAGTACCAGTCCACACCAAGGGAAGTAGAATATTTTACTGTGAGAAAGTCTGTGCCATTCTATAGCACCACTAGTTGCCTATTTTCTTTAAATGTATTTTTAGGCAACATACCCCATTATCTTTGTTTACCTCAGAAATAGCTTTTGCGAGGGTTTTATAATAACTATTTTAGAGATAATTGCCTAATCAAGCGTTATAAGCCTTTTAAGTGCCTAAATTGAATTTTTTAATATTTTTTGTTCACTATTTTTTTTCTACAATCATTTTTTTAGAAATTACTGATGGGTCATTTTTACCAAACAAGTAACAACCACAGAAAATCTGCTAGGGCATTGTCTGATGAAGAAACTCTATGCCCTGGGTGTTCTTGCCTTTAATGCATTGAGCCAGAACACTGCCTAGAGATGAGAATGAGAGTTTGACACCATTCAGGATACCCTTATCCATTTCACCAAAGCCTGTCAGGGTGGTCCAGAGAACAGAAAATTTCTCATGTCTTTCTGATCTTCGCAATGATTAGTAAGCTATCTGTTCCTTAACAAGTACATAACTGTCTTCAAAAATAGTGCTCCTGGCATCTTTTGCTTTTAGGAGGTAGAATTACACAAGATAATGTTTTTTCAATAATTTTGTATTGGTTTCCAAGTTTGGTGTATGCCAGATCAGTAAATTTGCTGTTCCTGTTAAGCGTGCCAACAATGCCAAAACAGAAAGTTTCAAGAAGTACATTGCTTAAAGAGTGGATTTATGGAGAAGGTTCACGGCGGATTGGAAACGTATTTTTTTAACTGTGTTGTGAAAAGGTGGTAAACTACAAAAGAAATATTTCGTACAACATACAAACACTAACTCGTGCGAAAAATGCAAGAAAAAAAAAGTGAGGAAAACCTTCTTCAGTAAGTGCAGTCCAAAGATGAAGACTAGAAAGAATTTCAACACTAACTTCTGCCATGCCGCAAACATTTCATTTTCAAAATTTGAAAATCAAACATTTAACCAGTTTAACCAACAAAATATAAAATTCCACATGACTCAACTCTTAGGAAATGTTATCTATCTCCGCAATATGTTTTGACAATCGAAGATATTCGATTTGATTTTAGAGAATTGCGTTCATCCTTATGTAGTGCGTATTATGTATAAATTCTAATATTATTCAACCATAATGCCTATTTCCCTGCCTATATTTCAGTTTTTACTTCTTAAGGGCCTGCCTATTGTAATTTATAATGCCTATTTTTAAGTGCTTATTTTCGACCTTTTTAGTGCCTATATGTTCGAGCTCTATTTATAACACTAGTTTACATTTGTTCGTGCCAGTTGGACTGTTTTTCTTTGCGGGTTTTATACATTCGCCTAGTAGGAGTTAATTATATGATGATTTGTTTGAAAAACTGGTCGCTTTAGGATTTCTTTAAAAGGAAATACCGCTTATTTGTGTTAGACTTATAAGTTATTGTTCAGAAATTTATGACTGTCAATTAGTAAGTGACAATTACAATAAATTGTTGCAATATAAAATTATAATAAATAAATATTGTATTTACTGTATTTTGAGTATTTGTAGTATTTTAAATACGTATTTATTTAGCTATTCGAAACTATTTTCAGTATGTATTTAAATATTTATTTATGAAGTATTTTGGCAAAGTATTTAAATACTGAAGTTTAAGTATTTTGCCCAACCCTGATTATTCATGCCTGGGGGTTAAAAGGGAAATATGTGGCGAGAATGACATATTCCCTTCACTGTGTCTAGCATATTTGGCCTGCCTAAGCTTGTCTTGTGTCAAACGTTTAGTACTGAGATCATTGAAATGGAAAACTACAGCTCTTATTTTTGCCCCGATCAGAAATCAAATCCTGGATTGCACCACGGAAAGCTAGCACACTTGTCCACAAGTCATGCAAGGGGTACAGAAAATATAATGTTATGTATATTCAAATTAATGAATGCTAATTACGTATATTCTAATGATGTTTTGTTCAGTTTCAATAGTTACTATTTGCACTTGTGATTTTTGTGTATATGGGTTATAGTATGCTTCCAGTTAATTCAGAATAAAAAATTTACAATTGTCGCTGCAAAATAAATTGCATTTACTAAATTTCATAAGGGTCAGTCACTTTTCTTGTCCGTAATTTTTGATACTGTTCTTGTGAAGATAATGTACTTTCCAGCTGTGTTCTTTATTAACATATTGTTGAAGTAGAGAGTCCAGAATAATTTTAGGAAGTTGTTTACACTAGTAGTTTGGGTGGCTCAGGCATAGGAGAAACCTAGCGGAAGGGAAGTTTGGAGGATTTGAGGAAATGCTTTCAATGGTGATGGGGAGAGCTGCTTCTGCTGTGTCCTCTGTGTGTGTGTGTGGAGGTGGGTGCGTGTGTTTTTGTGGATCTTTTAAATGTGCTTTTATTTAGTGGAATATGTCTGAACAAGATTTTGGATTTTTAATGTGACAAAGCATGTGCTTTCCAAAAACTAATAAAAGATGTCGATAATAACCATCCAATAGATATGAGGTGTTTTTCCATAAAATGATTTTCAAATAAAATGTGGTATTTGTGTGTTGCAGTCACTCTAGAATGTTTTATGTCAATTGAAGTCGCAAGCCTTCTTTTCAACTTTGAAATATGTAGCGAAACACCAGTTTAGCAACAAAAGAATTATTTGGGCATAAAAATGCATGTGAAATTGTGTGTGAACCAAGTGAACCATCTAGTAGATGTTTTACTTGTACAATATGGAATTGCAAGCTAATTTATGGGAGTTGTCTCAAATTCTCAAAGCACAGAGTATGTAAACCTCATTATTTTGCATTAATGTTTTTCGTAATTTTACATCAATTACATCACGAGGTATACATCACCTTCCATCCCCCTTTTCAATACCCTTCATCACTGGTATGTAAGGTTGTACTGGATTCTCACTTTAACCTATTTTCTTATTGGTGCAATGATGAAAATTGCATAACCTTGTGACATCTACCATATTCAATTAGTAGATTAAAACATTGCAATGAACAGATTGCAAAATGAAATTAAGCTACATTAATTTCAAATTATGAATTATTTATGAAATTAAAGAAAGCATTACAGTAAAAAAGTAATTTCAATTTATTCTGTTGAATTCAAATTAGTTGTTCTGTTGACAGTCAACTCATGGCTTCTGACACTTAAGTACAGTTTGCTCAGGAAGTGAGGGATGTCAGAAAAACATCCAGAAAATTAGATGAATTTCTTGAAAGTATGTTTAGTATTTAAAAATTAATCAATTATTTATCTGTGCTGACATTTCAATTTGCAGTTCTCATTATGAAATATGCACTTCAAAACATAGGAAGACCGAATATGATCATAAAAATTATTTCAGCATATACACACATGCACTGCTACTGTAGCTGGTTACACTCACGTGTGGTCCACATAGTATGGTTTGTTACTGCATTGCACTATGGATGTTCATTTGTATGAAAACAAATAATCATTCCATATTAAAATTAACAAGAGAATTATTCCAAACATTTTTCTGTTCTTTCAGGGTTTCTGTTATGTAGAAGAACACTAGCACACAATGTCGCATTCAGTGTATTGATATTCATAGATCAACATGTGTCAAGTTTTTGGGTCTGACAACAACCCCAGAAAACAAAAAATACAATTTCTCAATGGCTTCTCGCAATTTGGAACAAAACTGGAGGGTGGTGGCGCAATTCTGGCTTCAGTGCATCGAAATTCATAGAGAAACTAGTCAAGTCTTAGAGTCTGCTGACTTTTGTGTGTGTGTGTGTGTGGGGAGGGGTCTGTGCAATCATATTTCTGAAAGCAAAAAGGAACTATTCATTTTCAAGCAAATTTTATTTAATTTTTTAAAAATAAATTGAAATTTATTTCAATTCATTATTCATAGAATATTGAGTTCAATATTGAATTTGAAGTAGCCAGTATTTTCTCTGGACGTCATATTCGAACTTGAAGTCTATGATCTTCAGGAATATTTGATTTCAGATGTTTCAACTTATAGATCAATTCTACTATAGGCTGTTATGTGAAGGGAGGTAGTACTCTACATTCTAGTTTTGATAGAAGTAGTTTACAGAAGTATTTAAGAAACACTATGAATCCAATATTCATACACTTCAAGAAGATTCAAGAATTTTCAATCTTATTAAATGTGAGAAATATCTGGAAATTGCTTAACAAGGAACAATGCTTTTTATCCGGCACTAAATGCTATTATTATTTAGTTGGTTTAACCTAGATTTGACCTTTCTTTGTTTCTTTCTTTCTTCATCTTTCAACTATTTATAGTTTAAATGTTAGGAAGGGATTCTGGAGCTCAAGAAAATGGCCACAGATGGTACTTCTCCCCCTTATGTCACAAACAGTAACGGTCCGTTTCTTGTTTCACAGAGCTTCTCTCATTGGCTGCTAACAGTTGGCAATAACTGTTAATATCGGGATGAATGTTTTGAAAATTGTTACACATCACAAAAACGCAAAAATTATGAAAATAGACGGTAACTTTTATTTCAATTAGGTGTTTAATTCCTATGCCAAGAGGTCTTTCTGTGGGTGTCCCTAATTAAGGGAAGGAGAATAGGTAGTCTCTGTTAATATTATCAAACTACTGTGAAATAAGTTATGATGATGGAGCTGCAATATTGTGAGAAATATATTGAATAATTAGCTCTTAACTTGACTATCTATAGTAAGCGTGTATCACCTTCCACAGATCTATATGTAAATGGATTTTTGTTTATCCATATTCGTATTTTCTTGTCTTGTAGTTTTTTGGCTTCCGATTTTTGTTTGTTTTAAAATTCCTAAATTTAATTGTGGTCCACTACAGTAGTGCTCTCCAACACTCAAAAGGGCTCATATACATACATACACTACATACATACATACACACACATGCAACAAAATTAATACAAATTCTTGTCAATGTTATATAATTTATTTCTCCTTTTTGTAAATGGTAGGAGGTTCGCAACTGTTACTGTCCCCACACACATTACTGTGTGTGGGGAGAGGTGGCAGTGCGTGTGGGCACGTGTTACAAGGTGGAGAGGAAGTATTCATAATGTTCCAGATTTGCATTAAGTCATTTATGGACAGCCCCAAACGCACCGAGCAAAGTTTCTACCCATCTTACTGGTATATTTCAAGGTGATTCATGGAGGCCATTGTGATTTTGCCTTGCAATTCATCCTCTGAATAGTATATTGAATTAATGAGGTCTGGGTTTTCAAATGATAAGAGAAAATCTGTTTACACCATCAACCATCTGATGTATACAGATGACCTGAAATTAGCAATGAACTAGAATGAACAAAAGTAATAAATATCACTGGTATGTTTGGTAAGGACATTCAGATGCATTTAGGCATCGAAAAATGCGCAACATTTAATGTAGTAAAAGGAAAAATTGACAATGTCCCCCTAAAGTTCACCTTTTTCAAAAAGAAGAGCAGTTACATCCCTTATCCTTGCATTGTACATACAAATGCCTGACATTATGAGATACTCTCATAATAGTTCATGAATTCACAAACAAATGTTGAGCAAATGTTCAAAGTATGCCTCTGGAAAATCATGGAATCAGCTCATTGCTAAAAACATACATTAGCAATATCACCTAGCTTATTTTAATTACAAAACAAGTACTGAATAATTAGATAAATATACTAATATATAAATATTACTTTTATTAATGATTTTAAGAGACTCAAAAGTGGGATCTATGATGATCATGTGCAACTGAATGGTGTTTTTACACTGAAGATGAACAAGTTTTCAATCTGAGATCCACATAGTGCCCATGATGAATCGGAAAGCTTGAGTCTTGTGAGCAGGGTTCTTAAGGATCTAGTTCCAAGATTCGCTTGTATCTGAGGCCAATTTGATAATGAGAGTTCTTTAATGTATTCAATGGCATGCAAACCTGGCAGAATTAATTTTACACTTAGTTGTTCTGTACTCTTAATAATAATCAGTCGCAGCTCGTGTTTCTCTAAATAGAGAAGGCTGCAAATGCACTGCATTATATTGTATTGCATTGTATGCATTATATTTCTATACATAATCGCTTCCGACACAGGCATAAGGGAGTAGCGGTCCTATCGCAAAATGGGAAAACTAGTTGATGCTCAATGCTACTCGCCGAGTTACATAGTAATGCCATCTGGTGAGCACACCATTCTTCAGACCCTACGCCCCACCCTTGAAGGCTGCCTGGCCTCAACCTTCGTCCGCCGGTAAGCCTGTGCAGTGAATGCATGACATCACGCCTGCTCGTTTTGCACAGGCCATATGGCGGAGTGAAGTGGGAGCCGAATGCTTTTCTCTTCCCTGTCAACAGCTTAAAATGCCTTAAGGACGATCGGTATCGAACACACAAACGAAAATTTTGTTGCGATTGTTACATAATGTAACTCAGAAAGTCATTGTTAATAAATAAGTACATTTATAAATATATTTTTAAATTTCTTTTGGCTGGCGATTTATACAGGAGAGGCTCCGCCTTACAGCCTTTAATGACGAGCCATGCCTAATAATAATAATAATAATAATAATAATAATAATAATAATAATAATAATAATAATAATAATAATAATAATAAAAATAAAAATTTTCTATGGTGCGTTTACAATTACAGTTGTGTATGCAGAATCTGATGAGGTATTTATGTTGCTCTCTCATCTGGTAACAACAACAACAATTTGTGGGATATGGATCACGGGATCAGTCAATTAATGAAACACATTAGTTTGCCAATATTTCGGAATATGTAATTCCTTCCTCAGGGCTTACTAATACACAAACTGGTAAGCCCTGAGGAAGGAATTACATATTCCGAAACGTTGGCAAACTAATGTGTTTCATTAATTGACCGATCCCGTGATCCATATCCCACAACTTATTAATGGTCGTGAATTCTACAATGAACAACAACAATAATAATAATGAAAAAAAAACAATGTCTAATTGATAGTGGTAAGCATCTTACAATAATGCACATTCATGAACATTCACTCTTAGGAGAAACGAGGATTTGATAAATTCCTGATCACTAAAGAAAAAGTTTGTGCAAGAGGAAGCTTTGAGTTTATTTTTAAGCTGTTTAATACGCTTGTGTCTATTGGAGGTTTCAGTAATTTCTTGAATTTCATTCCTGTAGAATATTTTTGGTAAAATGTGATTGTACACATTGGACAGTGGAGATTGTTTGTCTTGTGTTGTTTGAATGCAAGTTGGAGTTAATCTTGTAAGGTATCATGAAGCAAAGTTAACAACGTTTGAAAAGCTCCTGAGTTTAAGAAAACTTATTTGCATCAGATTAAGTATTACTGCAAATAGGAAATTTGAAGCTCTTTTTCACAGCAATCTTTTATGAAAAAAAAAAAACCTTCATTTGAAGAACTTCCACTCATGTATGCAATAATGTCTTCATATTGATAAAAATGTCCATCTGAATTGTGTGAGAGATATTATAAATAAATTACATTTGTGTAATTTTTGAAAAAACAAAAGAATACACCAAAATGAACTTTACGTCATATTAAAGAGTGCCATTAACACTATTCGTTGAAAAAGTTTGAAGAAAAAATTTGGAGACATTTTTAAAAATATGGCATTTGAGTGTTTATGAAAATACTGAAATTTGAGCTCATTTTAACAGAAAACAGTTGAGTTTAAAAAAAACGTTATGAGACTATTTAAAGCACATTTACTCATAAACATAATAATGTGAAGAAATTACCTCTCGTGTAAATATTACCAATGTAGGAGACAAGTAAAAAAAAATTACATTTTTGTAATTTTTGAAAGAAAAGATTAGAGCAATATGGCGTTTGTCATTGTATAGGGTACATTTGGCATAACCCCGACCAAAAATTTGGAGCCGTTTTTGAGAAAATCTTGTTTTTGTTATTTTCTAAAATCGCAAATATTGCAAGTACTACTAAAAACTACACGAAAACTACTAAAATTTTCAAAAACTCTACATGATCTTTATGAAAGAACTATTTACGGACAACAAATTTCATTTCATGTGATTTAGGCGCTAGCATTGTTCACAGACGGGCGTTTTGAAAACAAAAACACTTTTTCGGTATCAGGGGATCCCAAAACTTGTATTTACGTTGAAATCTCGTAATCGATTTTCCGCAGCATTACATAACTTTCTCTATACTTCGTGTGGACTGGCTTTAAGGTCCTACTCCATTCTCTGACCAGCTACCATCTATCATCGCCTAAAGTATATTTTCTCAACTTTTCGGTTTCTTAATAGTAGAATCGAAATATTACTTTAAGGATATTAAAGAATAGTAAAACCTTATCTTAAATAGAAGTTTTCATTGAAAAAATGGAAGCCGTTTCTAAGAAAATGGCGATTAAGCATTGTATGTATGAAACCCCTTGTGGTCTACAACACCACAATACTTTGCTTCGTCAGGGGGACAAGTCCGCAGGGTGGGCACCTTAGCCTTTTTTGGCTGTTACCCCCCCCCTCCCGCGGCCGGATCCACCCGGAATCCAGTGTGCCCTCGTGGCAACCTCTCCACACAATGTCTAGGGGCCGCCCTGCTAGCTCAGAACTTCTAGCTTTCCAGGCTAGTACCGGAGTCTAAACAATGCGCCGGAAACAAGTTCCCTCCTCTATGCCCCGAGTATCGGGCCACTGCCACGACGAATCCGATAGCTCAACTGGGGGCCACCTGAA
>BLKR01015502.1:0-67262 GCA_011170035.1 Teleogryllus occipitalis
ATGTAATATACCGGGAAAGGCGTAATTAGAAGGGTTGAGGCAGAAGTCATGGTGACATTATTTTTTTTTACTTTTTCGTACGGAGTAGAGAGAAAGTTATGTAATGCTGCGCGAAAAACGGCAAATTTTTGGCAGAAAACTATCACAGGGTCCTAATAATTACGTGGTGTAGTCAGAATTCATGATTTGTGGGTCCTTGATACCGAAAAACTGAATGATGGCAAAACGTCTGACCGTCAGTCTGTCTATCTGTGAGTGTCTGTCTGTGAACAACGCTAGCTGCTAAACCGTTCAGCCAATTTTCTCCAAAATTGATAATCCCCAATCGATCTGGTTGATTTCCCAACTCCTCGAATTTGAAACCGATATTTTAATACTGGGGGATACTTTACATGAAGTCACTTAGACATTTTCCAAATTTTCAAAAAAATTGTTCCATCGTTTTTAAGTAAATTTTGTTTTTGAATAGTGTGAAGAACTTTTAAGAGAATGGTGCAGGTCTCATGTTCACTAAAAACACTGATTTTCCGAAAATTGCAAAAGTTCAAATTTTTTTCGGAGTCTTCCGACTACTAAAATATTAAATACAGAGATTTTCCCTCTTAATGAAATATGTTCCTTAATGTTCCTAAAAATTCGAGTACTTTTGGCGTAATTTTGCGTGAAAATATGGGCGAGAAAGTACGTGCTGTTATAGCACCACTATTTTTTTGACTAAATCAAATCAAATCAAATGTAGGGGCTCGTGCCGAACGCATCACTGGCTGGGCTGGTGCGAACCGAGCGCCATGTGAAGTGCAGGGCCGCTGGCGCCCGCCTTGGTTGATTGATTGATTGATTGTTAGTGTCTCCGGGCGCGTCAATTACTGAGATCATTAGTCCCGTTAGCATAGTCCATGTTTTTCATCGGGAGGTGGTGGTGATCTACCCCTACTGGATGGCGAGATCCGGCGCCGACCAACCGTCGACTAGCGTTATTTTTCTAACCAGGTAACTCCCACCAGCGGGGCACCGCCCCAGCCGGGACAAGTCCTAAATCCCCGACCGGTCTCTCGGCATGTATGGTAGTGTAGTGCATGTTAGTGTAAGTGTGTTTAAGGGGAGAGGATAGGACAAGGTAGAGGAAGGACAGATCGCGCGGTCCGTGGCCCGTATGTTAGGGTACTGCTCCGGCATTCGCCTGGTGTTGATCGGAGAAACCACGGAAAACTACCGACCAGACCAGCCGGCCGCTAGAATTTCCCTCCAGCCAGCGCCTGAATTCGACCTAGCTGCAAAGCTAGTGTGGAAAACCCCTCCCCAGGTGGGGAGTGGGAACCTAGGTCAGAGGCACCTTGGTGTGCCGGGAGGCGGCGCCCTGCAGCTGCTTGTGCGGGCGCTGGGCGCGCGACGGCGGGGGCGGGGCCGCCTGGCGCTCGGGGGTGGAGGCCGCGCCGCCCACGTACTCGTGGATCACGGCGTCCAGGAAGCGACGCATGTTTCGTGGGTCCGCCATGCGCTGGGAGCCAATCAGAGCAGCGGACACAGTCATTTGTTTCTGCCCAAGTTTTCCGATTCCGGGAATGCCCGACCTCCTATTTTGCGATACTTCGAATTATGGGACAGACCAATTCTCACAAAATTCGAATTATTGGAAAATTCTCAATATCGGTAAGTTGGAAATAACGAAAAATTCTCATATAAACAATAAGAAGATATATAAAAAACTAAAGAAGAAGAAGAAAAAAGAAGAAATGAAGCTGAAAAAGCAGGATAAGAAACAGTTAGTAGTAATAATATTAATACCACGAGAAACAGAAACAAAAACAGAAGATGAAGTAAGAGAAGAAGATGCAGAAGAAGAGATATAAAAAGAAGGAACAGGAAAAGAAGCGAAATACGTAGAAGGCGAAACAACAGTTAGCAGCGTTAGAAGTAATAGTAGTAGCAGAAGCAGTAGCAATAGAAGAAGAAAAGAGGAGTTGAAGAGGCAGGAGGGTGAGAAACAGTAGCAAAAGAAAGAGGAGGACGAAGTGTAGGAGGAGGTGGGAAAGAAAAAGCTGAAGAATAAGTAGCAGAAGCTGAAGCGTGATAAACAGTAGCAAAAGAAGAAAAGGAGGAAGAGTAAAAGAAGCTGGAGATGAAGCAGAAGCAAGAGTGTGAGAAACAGTAGTAAAAGAAAAAAAGAAGAGGAGAAAAGAAGCTGAAGAAGTAACAGACCCAGGAGCGTGAGAAACAGTAGCGAAAGAAGATAAGGGGAAGAAAGTAGCAGGAGGAAAAGAAGTAGCAGAACCCGGAGCGTGAGATGTGCAGTAGTAGAAGAAGAAAAGGAGGAAGAGGAGGAGAAAAAGAAGCAATTGAAGTATAAGAAACAGTAACAAAAGAAGAAAAGGAGGAGGAGAAAAAGAAGAAGTTGAAGAAGTAGCAGATCCAGGAGTGTGAGAAACAGTAGCAGAAGAAGAAAAGGAAGAGGAGGAAAAAGGAAGAAGTTGAAGTAGTAGTATCAGAAACAGAAGCATGGGAAGCAGAGGGGTGGAGGGGGAGGGGAGAGGAGGCGCTGACTGACCTCTCGCTGCTGCTGGCGGCGCAGGGCCTGCACGAGCATCTCAGTGGAGGAGGGCGGCGGGCGCAGCAGCGCGCTGGGCGGCAGCGTGGGGATGTGGAAGGAGCCCTGCAGCGCCGACGGCCCGCTCCTGGCCCGCGCCCCGCCCCCGCCCGCGCCTGCCAACCAACCCACAGCACCCTCACCATCCACATCCTCCTCACCGTCATCCTCATCCTCCTCACCATCACCCTCATCGTCATCATCATCTTCCTCACCATTACCCTCATCATCATCCTTACCATCGTCCTCCTCATAATCCTCACCCTCGTCATCCACATCCTCACCGTCATTCAAATTCTCACCCTCACTCTCGTCATTCACATCTTCATCCCCACCGTCACCCTCATCATACCCCTTCTCATCCTCATTATCACCCTCACATTACCTCATTCTCACCATCACCTCTTTCTCATCATCATCCTCATTCTCACCCTCACTATCACTATTCTCATCCACACTCTCATCCTCATTACTTTCACCATCCTCACCCTCATCATACACATCCTCATCCTCATCATTAGAGACCGGAAAAATATGCAGTATGAAACGTGAAAATACGTAAATATGCAGAGAAAACAGCAATAATATGTAATAATATGTAAAATCGGATATAATATATAATATTAAAAATCCCTAATTATAAAACATATATACAAAATACGAAATTACATTCAAAAATAATTTTCTAAACAAATATTAAAAATAATACAAATGTCTTAAAAATCATTTGGAGAGCACAAGCTGTTGCACACTTCGCACCTTACAACTTTCCCGTCAGTAGTAAAAGCTTCATCTGTAGCTATCCAGGACCGTACTTTTGCAGCCAGACTAAACGCAATAGAGAACGTCGCTCAAACTGGCGATATCTACGACCAACAATCACTGTAGCGTGAAGCACTCTCACTGAAGTGTTACACGTCGGCGATCGCCAATGCTTCTCCGAAATTAAGGTTAAAGGTCACGTACCGAGCGTCAGTGTTATTTTTCACATCTAAAGTTGAAAATGATCTCAGTCGCTGACGCGCACTTCCTGCCACTGAGATAACTGAAGCAGTCGGAGGGACTGTGGGAACTTCACGCGTCTTCACATAGGGTACCTGGAGTTGACAGCACACAGTAATATTTTAGAAAAAATTGCTGATTTTTTCAAATATTTTAGAAAAAATGCTGATTTTTTCAAAATACTTTTTTCATAAAAAGTTTCTAATAAAATTAAAGAAAATTGATAAAATAAAAAATATTTTATGAAAATACCAAAATATGAAATATAATACTAAATATGTAAAAATATGTAACGAAAAAATTGGATATTGTGTTGGGACAGCGACGATTCGCGAAGATTACAAATTTGAGAACAGTAAGTAGAAAGACAAAAAATATGTAATTACATAAAAATATGGTCTCTGCTCATCATCATTCTCTTCATCCTCACACTCATATCCTCATACACATCATCAACCTCATCCTCATCATCCACATCCTCATTCTTACCCTCGTCATTCGTATCCTCATCAGCCTCATTCAAACACCATCTTCGTCATTCTCATCCTCATAATCCTCGTCCTCACATTCATCATCATCATCGTCACATTCCTCTTCATCACCCTCATCCTCACCCTCACCCTCATATCTCCATCTTCATCACCAACGTCACCCTCATAATCCTCATCACAAACGTCACCTTTCTAATCCTCATCCTCATTTTAACACATCCTCTTCCTACTCATCATGTTTTTTCCTTCGTAGTTTAATATAAAGTGTAACAAAATTCAACGGCAAAACTTCGAGACTGGATTCTTTACGCTGAGAGAAGATATAAGAAAAAAATTGGGCTCGGAAAACTTTAATTACAGAGCTGTCAGACATTCTTTTTTGACTGCTCTGGTCGCATATCACACGAAATGTCCAAAGATACTTGCACTCGTCTCAAAACAGGTGACGAATCGTTTTGGCACTGAATGCTGACTGAAACTTGGTCACAAACATTCCCAGTGTAATCTCGTATTATGAGATTTTCTATCTCATGCTCATTGAAAAAAAGTGATTATCTTCGATCTTTCAATATGCGGTAGACGTTTGTAACATTTATTCCGAACAAATTTCATATATGGCGTTCGTACCGGCTGCCGGCTGCGAGAGCTCAGTGACAGATGGGTTGTCGTTGACTTTACAATGTTATTGACAGCAAGCCCCAGGGGTTCGAGGGACGACGGCAGCGGATTTTCCAGACAAGCTACACAACTAGATCAAATTCAACCGCTGTATGAAGAAGAATTCTAGTAACCGGATGGTCTGATCGGTAGTGTTCTGTGTTTTCATCCAATCAATACCAGACCAATCCCAGAACAGGACCGTAACATACGAGCCACTGACCACGCGTTATCTTCCCTTCTTTATTCTTGTCCTATCCGCTCCCCTTACAAACATCGGAACCGCACATACACTTGGGTTTACATAACGTAGCAGCTGAGGATATTATCTTCAAAATGGAAAACGGCACGATTTTTTGCGTCTTTCTCGGTAGTGCCACTAGATGTCGCATGATCGCGACCGTATCAAGCAGCGCTGAATATAAAGCGAGATCTAGCGACACGACCGAGAAAGACGCGAAAAGCCGCGCCATATTCCATCGCGAAGACAGGCCTTGACGCGCCACGATATAAAAAATGATGTATGGGTGGGGTGGTGCCCCGCCCACGGGAGATACTTGAAGGGACCATCCTCTGCATGTTGGTACCAGATCTCACCGTCCAGCAGGGAAGCAACACTATCACTTCCTGTCCATAACGCTCACTACACTCACGGGACTAATGAGTTTTATTTATTTAATTTATCTACTTAACGTTCAAAACAGTAACTGTGTGGGATAGACTAAAGGGTTGAAGTGCAATCTTTATCTTGCGGTTGAAGTCGCGTCAGAACACACTAATTAGTCAACTTCCCTCCCCTAGAAGATATTCACATTTATTCTGTCATCGTGTGTGCGCGTTGCGGTAGAACCATTGCAAAGGTGGCTCAGAGAATACCGATGGTGGCAGGATTGTCGTCACTAGTTAGCTAGCTCGAGTTCAGACGCTGTCTTGAGGAGAATTCTAGCGACCGACTGCTCTGATCGGTAGTTTTCCGTGGTCTCTCTGATCAACATCAGTGGAATTCCGGAACAGTAACCTACTAAACGGGTCGCGGACCGCGCGCGATTTTTCCTTCATCTTCCTTGTCCTATTCTTACACTTTAGTTACATACATTTACATGCACTACACTATCACACATGTCGGGAGACCAGCCGGGACTTAAGAGCTTGTCCCGGCTGGGGCAGGGCCCTGCTGGTAGGCAGGGCCCACGCTGGTGGGACAAGCTCTATGCTCCCGACTAGTCTTCCGGCATGTGTGGTTGTCAGTGAAAGTGTGTCTAAGTAAGGGGCAAGGATAGAACAAGGAAGATGAAGCAAGATCACGCGCGGTCCGTGTCCCGTTGGTTACTGTACTGCTCCGGCATTCGCCTGGAGTTACTCGGAGAAACCGCGGGGCAGCCTATCAGAACTGCCGGCCGCTAGAATTCTCCAGACAGCGACTGAACTAGCTACGTAGCTATGTCGGAAATCCTGTCACCGTCGGGAGTGGAAGCCTAGGACCTCGTGGTCAAAAGAACTGCTGTGTGCGTTGATGCCCAAAGCCACCTTTCCCGGTCGTAGAAATTTGGGACTTTTATTCTGCACCACCGCTTGTGTGTCCATTGTGGCCGTACCATGTGCGGGCGCGGGCACATGTACAGTACCGTCCGCGTCGCAGGGACGCATGTGGGTAACGAGCGTCTCGGCCAGGTCAGGATGCAGTAAATACCCAGTTCCTCTTCTCTAGAAGTTTGCGACATTTATTGTTAGACACTGTGTGTATTGAAATCGTACCATGCACGTGTGCGAGCGCTTGTACGGTGCCGCGTGCGTCGCGGGTGTGTGCGAGCACGTGCCAGCATGTTTCGCGTGCGAGCGCATCACGGGTGCAAGCGAGCGATGAGCGTGTCGGCCACGTCAGGATACACTAAATAACCAGTCTCTCTCCCCTAGAAGTTTGTAACATTCATTCTGAGTAGACCTATGTGTGTTGCAGTGCGAGCGGCTGTGCGTTGCCGCACGGGTCCCGGGAGTGCATATGGGTGTTGAGCGTCTCGACCACGTCAGGATACAGCAAATAACCAGTCTCTCTCCCCTAGAAGTTTGTAACATTTATACTGAGTAGACCTGTGTGTGTTGCAGTCGTACCGTGTGCGAGCGCTTCAGCGGTGCCGGACGCGACCCGAGAGTGCATACGGGCAATGAGCGTCTCAGCCACATCAGGATACAATAAATAACCAGTTCCTCTCTCCTAGAAGTTTGTGACATTTCTTCAGTGTTAGCGTGTGTGTGTTGCGGTCGTACCGTGCGCGTGCGCGTGTGCGAGCGCGTGGGTGGTGCCGTGCGCGTCGCTCGGGTGCATGCGGGCGATGAGCGTCTCGGCCGTGGAGAGCACGGAGCCGTCGCCCGCCGCCCAGGCCAGCGTGGCCGCCGCGCGCCGCACCACCGCCGCCGCCGTCCCGGACTGCACGCGCGGCGGCAGCTGCAGCAGCGCCTGCTGGTCGTCGCCGCCCGCCCCCGCGCCCGCCTCCGGCCCCGCCTCCGCCGCCTCCGCGCCGGCCTCTGGGGCGCCGCGAGACTGGCGCCGCGCCTCGCGCGACTTCTGCAACGCGCGGCGCACGGGGGATGGAGGCGGCCCTCGCCTTCGCCCTCACCCTTCCTCTCGCACTCGCCTTTCCCTTCGCCCTTGCTCTCACCCTCGCCTTTGCCCTTGTCCTTACCCTTGCCCTCGCCGTTGCCCTTGTCCTCGCCCTTGCCCTTTTCACCCTCGCCCTTCCCCTCGACCCTTGCCCTTGCCTTCGCCCTTGTCCTCGCACTTTTCCACACCCTCGGCCTTCCCTTCGACCTAGCCCTCGCCTTCGTCCTTGCCCTCGAACTTGCCCATGCACTTGCCCTCGCCCTTCCCCTCGCCCTGGCCCTTGCCTCCGCCCTTGTCCTCGCCCTCGCCCTAGCTCTCGCCCTCGCCTTCGCCCTTCTCGCTCTCGCCCTTGCCCTTCTCGCTCTCGCCCTTGCTTTAGCCTTTGTCCACGCCCTTGCCTTCTTACTTGCCCTCGAACTTGTCCTTGCACTTGCCCTCGCCCTGGCCCTTGCCTTCGCCCTTGTCCTCGCCCTTGCTTTAGCCTTTGTCCACGCCCTTGCCTTCTTACTTGCCCTCGCCCTTGCCTTCGCCCGTGTCCTCGCCATCGACCTTGCCTTCGCCCTTGCCCTTCTCGTCGTTCTCGCCCTGCAACTCGCCCTTGCCTTCGCCTTTGTCCTCGCCCTTGCTCTCGCACTTGCCTTCGCACTTGCCCTCGCACTCGCCTTTCCCTCGCCCTTGTCCTCCCCCTTGCCTTCGCCCTTCCCCTCGCCCTCGTCCTCGACGTAGCCCTCTCTTAGGTCCACACCTTCACTTTTATCCTTGTCATCGCCATAGTCCTCGCCTTCGCCCTCGCCTTCTACCTCGCCCTCACCTTTGCCATCGCCTTCTTGTTCCTCCTCGCTTTCGCCCATGCGATCTCCCTTGCCTTCACCCATGCCTTCTCCCTCACCTTCGCCATTTGTTTCTCCCTTGCGAACGCCTTCGCTGAGGCCTTCCCCATCGCCTTAGCCTTCTCCCTTGCTCTCTTCTCCTTCCTCCACACTTTTGTCATCCACTTCGTCTGCCTCGCGCCTTCCTCTGTTCTCGTCTTTCCTTCCCCTTTGCCCATGCCCTCGTCTTCCCCATATTCCTCGCCTTATCCATCGCTCTCATTCGCGTCCTTGTAGTCACTCTTGCCCTCGTCCTAGTCTTCACCGTAGCCTTACCCCACGTTCTCGTCCCGACCCCGCCCTTGTTTCTGGTCTTGTAATGGTCATCTCCCTTGTCCCCCGCCCACCCCATACATCATCTTTTTTACCCTTGCCCTCGTCACGTACCTCTCCTCGTTAATTCCTTGCCCTCGCCAACGTCCTCACCATTGGCCACGATCTCTCACCCTCGCCTTCATTCTCGTACTTGTCTTTGACTTCCCTTTCGCCCTTGCTGTCGCTCACCTTCCCTTATGACATCGCCTTCCCCTTCGCCTTAGTCTTTACCATTGCCCTCGCCTTTGGCATCATCCACGACCTCGTCGTCACCCTTGATCTCACCCTGGTCCTCATCGTAGCCTTTTTCTGCTTTCTCGCTCCCGCACTTTTTACTTTCTCGCCTTACGAGGTTCTTCGCAAGAAGAGATAGTTATGTAATCGTGCGCCGGAAAACGGCTAATTTTAGTCAGAAAAGCTGTTCTCGGGCTCTAGTAACAAAAGAGTGAATAAATCCTGTGGCTAAATTTATAAAAAATCCTCTAATACGTGGAACAGCCAAAATCCTTGTTTTGTGGGTTCTTCAAACCGAAAAAGCGATTGACGGCAAAACGTCTATCTGCCCGTCTGTCTGTCCGTCGATGATCAACGCAAGCACCTAAACCGTTCAGCCGATTTTCTTCAAAATTGATATTCCCCAATCAATCTGAATAAACTCGTGGCTTTGGAATTTTCAAACGGATATTTGGATTTTTGTGGGTACTTCACATGAAGCCTCACAAACGTGTTCAAAATTTTCTGAAAAACCGCTCCGAATTTTTTTTTACTTTGTCACTGCTAAGCCCTCACCCCCTTCCCTTCGCACTTGTCTTTATCTTACTCTTCCCTTCGCCCTCTCTCCTCTTTCCCTCGCCCTCTCCGGGTTGTGCCCCGTTCACGGTCTTCGTCAGTTCCACAAAAAATGGATTTGGCGTAGGAAATTCTAGACCGTTTCAAAAAACGACACATACATATCAGTGTGGACCTCTCTGTCATTTTCTGATTTCTCTGGGTTCATCATATTATATCAAATTAATTAATATTGTTTTATTTCATACTAACCTGTGCGTTCCGTGTTCTATTCCCATACACGTCTGGTTGGTTTCTTGATTTTAGATTTGGTTTCCTCAGTCGTTTTCGTTCAAGTGTTAGTTCCACATTAGAAATTTTCCTTTGCTCAAACTGATCGAGCTTTGATGTAGACATACTATTTCTCTACTCAAGGCAACGTAAATAAAACTAGTACCAAAACGTGGTCTATAAAAAGAGGGGGTTTCTATGGATTCTCTGCCTACAATAGTAGCGTTCCCGAAGCCTGAAATCAATGAGAATGCATGATTTAATGAGATATTGTAATTTGCTCCATTGTTATTTTTCAATCTGTCAAGCTGTCCTATTAGTAGTTCGTCCTCAAGAATTAAGAAATTGAGATATACATTATGCTTGTTTAATAGAATATTTTTCGCATCGAATATTCGTTCAAATGTGCTATTTGTGGCTGTAGATGTGGTTTGAGATCTTGGGAAATTTCATTTTGCCCAACTAAATAATATTAGATCAATAACCACTGTTATTATTTATTTAATTAGTAAAATATACACATAATTTAATGATGAAAGAATAGTAAATAAATCAAGTGTACCCAGAAGTACTTATCACATTCAGAAATGTGACATTCTTTGAAGCTGATTGTGCTCTCAAAACAAAGAACATTAACGAAACTTAAATTTTCCCTTATTATTCTATTTGATTTTGTGGACTTCAGTCAATTTAACAGGAGGACATTAAATATAACGAAGCAGCCGGACTTGAACATAATACTATGTAACATAATTGTAATTTTACTTGTTTTACAGAAAGGTTTGTGTTTCGTTAAAAACGATATAACAGTTCAAGATAATGCTCCAATTTTCTTTTCTAATTTTAATTTGTATAAGTAAAACAAATTAAACAACTGTATAACAAGGAGGGGAAAGTAGAATCCGCGTACATTTTCTTGCGATTCGGAATTCCTAACGCCGCTCTTTTACCGTAATAAGTTAATTAAAAATAAAGGCGTTTTTAACAAGATATATTCGCTTTCGTGTAATAGAAACTATTGGTATTGCCAAAGAAGGTACAGATTTTGTCTCGTATCCCTGTCAATGTACTAGTTCACGGAAATAATCGATAATCAGTTTTAAATCATTTCAGAATTTTAAATTTGTTTTCGAATGATTATATTATATGAAAATCTGGATGAAAATTGATAGCAAAAAATGCTTCAATTAAATTGTAAAATGGGTAATACAATAAAATATTGTCATGAACTGTTGCATTTGCATGTTTTTATTTACTGTGTGTAAATCCTTTCACAAATTTAAATAAGACTCTTTCATAATGACGCACTCAGCTTTTCTCAGAATTCTAACGCCCATAAAACTAAATCCAACTTTACTAAATGCGAAACACGAAGTACCAAAATTAGTGATAATTCTTTATTATTTTGAAAACAAGATCATATGAGAAAATAATAAAACGTAATCATGATGTACTAACCCAAGTCACTTTAGCTAAGGACTGCTCGCACTATGTACGAGAAATATAATATTCTAAAATAAATTGGTCTTCTTTTTTTGCAAAACCAATTTTTAACACGTTAATGTCTCCGTACAAACTATACAGTACTTTCTCAGATGACACAAGTAAATTTCTGAACAGAAGGTCCTAGAGTGAAAAAAGAACGCCATGAATTCACGGATATTAATAACACGCATTTATAAATATATTTAAAGTATTTCTATTTAAATGTAGAAAACACAAGTGAGAGTTATGTGTCAGCGATCTTCACGTCACTGGAGGAATAGCTGTTTTATATGCTGTGAGGATTACTGACGAATGCTTCCTAGAAATCTCCCGAAAACGTGTGCTGTGAAAGCAATTACTATAATATTTATGCAACAAAGAAGGTACTTATTTTTTCCATCAAACCATTTTGTTGAAAACAATTTTCTTTTGTACCAATGAATTTTCCTCGCAGCAATACTAATTTTCTTCAGCTTCTCCATAAAAATGGGTCAATTAAATGTTCCACAATAGATGTTTTGAGCACAAGAAAATCTTGTAGTTCTTACGTTACAAAAACAGCAAGCATCTACCATATTTACATAAGCCAAAATAACACCTCCCGCAATAGAAAACCATCGGGACTGCATAACTCGACAACAATAATAACTGTTCTGACCGGAGCAGCAGCACCGTAGAAAACATCAGAGAATCAATAGTGGTCAGCTTCATAAGAAAAATAGAATAATTCATTATTTACCAATTTATAACGAGTTTTCAGGCACAAATGGTCCCACAGAAAGTGGATCATACCAACTTCACGTAAATCACCCGCCATTCTAACCTCTTTGGTTTAGGGACTTTTCGTTACACTTAAAGTTTTTAAAGGTCCAGTTCAGAGGGGACAACCGTGAATGGAGCTCCCCATATGTTGGAACCAGGGAGTAATATTGTTGGCACATACACGCCGTTATAACATTTGTTTAGCTGCGGTTGGCATCTTTTCATTTGTTTTATTTTACACCAACATGTTCGAAACTGCACTTTTGAACTTGTGGGGCATATTGACAAATTTTTTTATTGAATTTTACGTTTTGACGTGATATTCTCATCGCATTATTTGTTTTTGAAATTTTAAACCAGACATTTGATACAATACCATGTAAGCGAGTTAAAATTCACATAAAAATCATTTTAAATTACGAATATTAAATTGTACTGCAAGATACAATGTTATTACTCTATTTGCGATTTCGAAAACAAATTATGAAAGAGAAAGGATGATGACGGATTTGGAACGTATATGTGAAGTGGCATATTTATTTGAGGTAAGATGTTTATGAATTGTAACAAATATTAAATTTTCGTACTAAGGTTGATATTTTTGCAATATTATATGAATTTTGTATATTTTTTGTTAATATTTATTAATTATGAATTAAGTATACACTGTAATTGAACATATTTTAATTCATGTTATTTGGTCTAATAGTGAAGCTACATGAATAATTATGTGAACCTCTAAAATGCAGTTTATATCGACTTCACAATATTCTTTCAATACTATGATGTCACTACTGAATTAGATCTGATAGATGACTTTGGGAAGAAGCAATTGCAAGATTCATCTATCAAAAAGCTCATGAAAGTAACTTTCAATGTGAGTGTATACAATTGTAATTAGTATTGGATATAGTTGGTAAAGAATATATTATAATATAAAACTTTCTTCACAGGGAAACTTCTTTCAAGAAAATAAATTTGGGAGAATATTATACACAATTATTATACATCCTTTTGTCAAGGATCTTAACCTTCTTTGTACATATTTCTGAAAGAAATGAATTTTCTTTGGAAAATCGGATATAAGTATATTGGTTGTAGGGAAAAGATTATGTAAATTATCAAGAGGCATTATTTTTTGTAGCTTTATTAGTACCAATAATAAAATCAATAGTAAAAACATTAACAATAATATTTGTCAAAGAGAATTATTTCAATGTATGACAAGACACTTTACACTTGCAATTTATTTTAAATCTTGTGTAGATTTACATTGCTTGAACCTACAAGTAATGATCACATTAATACTTTCACACTTTCATGGCAATATATTTAGTATTTTAAATGTGAGACAGTTATTTACATACATATTATACATTTTACATTACATTATGTAATGCTATTATACAGTATTAATGTAGTAACATACTATTATATGGTTATTATATAGTATTAATATTTCATGAGTAATTAAGAATAATATAATGTTTTATTACATACATAATGCATATTATACACGTAATATTAATACGATAATATTTGTTTGTCAAAAATTATAACAAGTCACTGCTTTGGCATTATATTAAATTACCATATAGACAGAAAAATGTCTTACCAGAGACAAAAGACACAATTTTGTTACAGATAAGACTTGTACTTCGAACTTGTATACTTGAAATTTTATATCATTAGACATGTAGTTACAACTACAGCCCGTGTTTTTCTTTGATAATGTACTTAAAATTTCAATTGTAATTCTATTTTTAATTTTTGTTTTATTTACAATGTTATTCTAAATTTTAAAGTTTATGATGAAAGAAAAGTTTGTATTTGTTTAAAACTGCATTGCAGAACAGCTGATGATGGGACCAAGTGGGTTGCAAAACATTGTGATTAGCACATAGATGGCAATAAAATAATTTTTTGAAGTATGAATTGATTTAATTGTCTTTAAGTAAGAGGATTTCACTGCACATTCAGTAGACAATCATTTTTTATCTCTCTTGCATTTGTATTATTATAATAATTATTAATATTATTACTAATATGATTATTATTAAGTTTAAATTAATTGTTTATTAGCATTTTGTGATATTCTCTATGTTCATTTTAATGCTTAAAAAGGTATCTCTATTTAGTCATTTATTCATTATTCATCTAATTTATTCTTCATGTATTCTCATAAGATTTAGGAAAACTATAGTTGCTTATTAAATTTGTTTGATAATGTTAATATTCTTTTAATTTTCTGGGACTTTTTTATAGGGGTGATGACCCCTTTATAATGAGTGTTTTTGAACACAGGAGATTTTTTAATTATATGATTGCCTATTTGTAAATTTATAGGTACATTTTTTATAGTTTTTACTTTAACTTCAAGGAGTTTGCAAAATGTGAAAATTTTAAAAATACATATTAATTGTGGGGATACATGCTAAATGCAGGGTATTATTATTCTTGCAATTTAGTTTTCATCTTCGACAATCATTCATATTCACCTCCATATATTATATTAAAATGCTTTATGTAGGTATTGTATATATTAATTTGTTTCAAGTGTTACTAGTAATTTACCCACAAGTGTGCAGTTGATGAAATGGTGGGGGCTGAAGGGCATACTGTTTCAAGGCTTACTTCCTTTCACAGCATATTCAATCCAACTAAATGTGCATGGTCTCAGGCAAAGGGAAACTTCAATAAGAATGCCCTTCCAAAATCTTGACAGCAAATGGGAAAGGCTAGAAATGTTTGGAAGCAGGATTTAGAGTAGGTATCTTAGTTATCTAAATCCATTGACACATTTAACACATGGAAAATGAGGTTCAATGTCTTAAATTGAATAAAGTGTTATGAATACATGACTTACATTTTTTAAGGTGTCAACTTCAAACTGGAAAAATACAGTGGATCATGCAGAGTATGCATATGGATGAATATAGAGAGAAGGATGGGTTTAGATTGTGAAAACAATAAATTTATTATACATCTGAACAGGGACAGTGAAGATAATTTCATGGAAAAATATCTATATGTAATTATTGTGAAATAAATTTACTTGGTAATATATTTTTATAAATAGTGTTTTAACTCTTCATCCTTAGTATCTTGTGAATGTTTGGAAATATATTATTGTAGTACCAGGGCAATTATGGAATGGAAATAAAATTTAAGAAATAATTTGATATCCATTTTTATATTTTATTTTCATTTATTCTACATCCTTATCATTAACAATCTTTGCAAGAATGTAACTTATTAATTTCTCCTAAGTATTCTAATAATTTTTTTCATTCTTCAATGAAGTAAAACATTAAGCTTCTCATATTTCGGCATTATGAGTTTTAGGAGAAAGTTATCAAAATAATTGGTCTAAGTGATAATTATATCAATGTTTCAAAACATTTAGTGGATTACAATTAACGTTAAAAGTTCTTGATGAATATTTTTTCGAATTGCGTTTATTTGAACGTAGAGCCAAAGCCTAGCTTCATGTACATTTTCGAAGTTGGCAGAACAGAATGTTCGCCATATTGAAAATTCTAAGGACCAAAGCACGCTGAAAACCCGTATACCTCTATTTTTCTTCCGTTTTACCATTTAACATTTTAATCATTTTAACAACTTAATTACGGAGATTTTTTTTTCGTTTCAGCATATTTTCTTTAGAACAGTCTATCGATAATTAGCGAGAAACATTAGGAACTTAAGATTTCGAAACTTACTGATCGCCGAATGTAAAGATTGCTAGTTCCAGAATCGGCCGGATTATAAATTTGTTCAGAAATTATTACATACATAGTTAATAAAAATACGTTCGTTATTGTTGTTTGAGCTAATGAAAAAACTTTCAGTTAATCTAATATCTCCCAATATCTGAGTTATTTTCAATTAGCCATGATGCAACGTTAGTAACAAAATAAAAATCGATGTAATGTTACATCATGATTTTGGCGATCACTGTTATTGCGTTGACAAAGTCCATATTGATCATGCCACAAAGGGGATTTTAAATTGAGACCACCGGTCAACCTGAGGAATCCAGCATACAAAGGTTTTATTTGAGGTGGTGTATTCTTTTCTATTAATGTTACATCGTGACTGTAGGCTGTAGCTCGTATTTCCATTATCCATGGGTGTTAATCTAATATCAGTTTCACACTGTGAAAGTAGTTTTTGCATAAAAATCATTACTTGAAATAAAGCAGGTTCCCTAGTTCGATATATACTCTTGTCTTGAAAATAGTTCCCAAGATGAAATATCAATTACATTTTTTCTTTATTTACTTTAATTGTAAAAGTTACGGAGTAAAAATACTTGTAATTCTCTCTAGGCTTTTATTAGTTTCTTTAATCTTTTAAATATAAGCTAATTGATTTTCTGCCACAGATTTTAATTTTTTTCATGTTATTTTGGAGACACACATGGTATTCAGATAAGCAGACAATAATTATAAAATTATATAGTATAAAATTGAGAGAAATGAGTGATTTTATAGGAAGACAGGAACCATTAGATGAAAATGTAAATTACACCTTCAGACAATAAAACACCGATTCAACTTTGCAGATGCACTTTATTTCTCATTCGACATTTCCCAGTTTCATACTTAGCCATAGTTTAAGTGTTTCCTTTTCATGAGACCGTCTTGATTCGTTTACATAAAAATGAACAAGAAACTTTGGAACAAAATGTCAGCCTCACAGTGAGAATATTTATACATATCACATCACGTATGTACAACGCATGCATATATTTCAATATTCATTATAGAAATATATATATTAAATATTCCTTATATTCTAATCTATACTCCTTAAATTCTCTTCAGTATTCCCTATATTCCTTATATCCTAATCTATACTGCTTATAGAAATATACGCATCAAATTATTACATATCCATGTCATATGTATAAAATAACGAGCTTGCAATTATGTTCCAAATAAATACACAGACAATATTAGGTTAATATTCTTCTGCTCCTTCGCCCTCGCCTTCCACGGAGTCCATGCCCACCTCCTCGTAGTCCTTCTCCAGGGCAGCCAGATCCTCGCGGGCTTCAGAGAACTCGCCTTCCTCCATGCCCTCGCCGACGTACCAGTGCACGAAGGCTCGCTTGGCGTACATCAGGTCGAACTTGTGGTCGAGGCGCGCCCACGCCTCTGCGATGGCGGTGGTGTTGGACAGCATGCACACGGCACGCTGCACCTTGGCCAGATCGCCGCCGGGCACGACGGTGGGCGGTTGGTAGTTGATGCCCACCTTGAAGCCGGTGGGGCACCAGTCCACGAACTGGATGGTGCGCTTCGTCTTGATGGTGGCGATGGAGGCGTTCACGTCCTTGGGCACCACGTCACCGCGGTACAGCATGCAGCACGCCATGTACTTGCCGTGACGGGGGTCGCACTTCACCATCTGGTTGGCCGGTTCGAAGCACGCGTTGGTGATCTCAGCAACAGACAGCTGCTCGTGGTAAGCCTTCTCGGCAGAAATCACCGGGGCGTAGGTAACCAGGGGGAAGTGAATGCGAGGGTAGGGCACTAAATTGGTCTGGAACTCAGTCAGGTCTACGTTCAAAGCACCGTCGAAACGAAGAGATGCAGTAATGGAAGATACAATCTGGGCAATCAATCGGTTCAGATTAGTGTAGGTGGGGCGTTCAATATCTAAATTGCGGCGACAAATATCGTAGATAGCTTCATTGTCTACCATAAAAGCGCAGTCTGAATGCTCCAAAGTGGTGTGAGTAGTTAAGATTGAATTGTATGGTTCAACTACAGCAGTTGACACTTGAGGAGCTGGATAGATGGCAAATTCCAGTTTGCTTTTCTTACCGTAGTCGACGGACAGACGTTCCATAAGCAGTGAAGCGAACCCTGAACCAGTACCGCCGCCAAAGGAGTGGAAGATGAGGAAGCCCTGAAGGCCGGTGCATTGGTCCGCAAGCTTTCTGATGCGGTCCAGAACCAAGTCCACAATTTCCTTGCCGATGGTGTAGTGGCCACGGGCGTAATTATTCGCTGCGTCTTCCTTCCCGGTGATCAACTGCTCAGGATGAAAGAGTTGGCGGTATGTGCCTGTGCGAACCTCATCTACAACGGTAGGCTCCAAATCCACAAACACTGCTCGAGGAACATGTTTTCCCGCTCCAGTTTCACTGAAGAACGTGTTGAAAGAATCATCACCACCGCCCAAGGTTTTATCAGATGGCATTTGCCCATCGGGTTGGATGCCATGCTCTAGGCAATACAATTCCCAACAAGCATTGCCAATCTGGCATCCGCCTTGTCCAACGTGGATTGAAATACACTCACGCATGTTGTCGAATCAAACAAAACTTTAAGACTTTAAACTTCGAGAACGTAAGATAGGAAAAATATTTAAAGTGTGATTCTAAGATGTATTGACGTTTTCAAATCGTAAAGTTAAAATTCGATCACGACCTATTACCGATAGGAATTGATACTCTCACCAAGAAACTCTGGAAAGAAGACCCTGCACGCTGCTGTTGAGGTAAGTTAGTGATCAGCGTTGTCAACGTTGCTAGGGTATCAGAAAGTCTCGAAGCAACAAGAATATGTAGTTTTCATTGTTTTACTTATTAACATCAAATGCATTTCTGAAAGCGCTTAGCAACATGACTATGTGTGATTTGTGTTTATCGGGATGATAAGTGACAATTAATCCATGTAATAACTTGTAATAAATTTTGCAGATATTATATATTTACAAAGTGAACATAAATTACTAAACCTACTTATTTCTGAGTTGTTGTGAATATCTTCTCAGAGACTACGTCCAGTGAAAATATTTGATATTTGTGAACTTGTTCATCAGGTATTTAACCGATCGCGAAAAGGGCTGTGAATTTGTGCGTAGATTAATATGTATTAAATTACGCACGAATAGTAAATTAGATTTATAATTTTAAATAAAGTAAATTATTATTTTGAATGACTAGTCAAAATATTTTTGAGACACTTTCATAAGATATTTCTGATATTTGTAGTATCGAACATACATAAATATTAATTAATTATTCAATTTCTTTGGCAACGGCAAAATAAGAAAAGGTTTGCTCGATTAAAGAAGGGTTAATACTTCATACTCGTGTTTTCCTAGTATATATTGAACGATTAATAATAAAAATGATTTCTTACTATTCACACGAGGACATTCTCGTCTACAAGATTAGTTGGAGTATTTATTCGTTATTCAATCCTCACGGGAAAAAGTAAATTCTCACAAAGTGTACGAATAAAAATGTAATATGTTATGCAATTTAAGACTACATTCTCAACTTATTGTAAGGTTATTCTCGACGTTGCCCAGAATTGACGTAGGAGTTGCAAAATTCTTTATTACATTCTTTCGCAAGTCTGCTCCAGACAAGAGAAAGGGAATAAATAACGACGAGTTGGACGAAATTTTACACATTTTACATCATTGAGCTATGAATATATTCCTAGATTCATGGTGTAGATACTGAAATGAAGAAACTGTTAATGATTGTCGGCGTCTTTTTGATACGGAAAAGAGCGGGCGCTCTTCCTAACGACCAAATTTACAAACTTTTTCAGCATTATAAGCGTTATATGTTATAGGACGACGTTTCGGAATGAGTTAGTGAGGTTATAGAGTGGAAATGGTTGTTGTACTCCGAATAAAATTTCAATAGTGTGAAGTAGAGAGGAACGAAAAGAATAAATGTCAAATAGATGAAATTTTTCTGTTGTTACAAGTGCAATGAATTGTATTCGCGTGTCAATAGAAGTCAGCAGGGATTCTGATTAATATATTAACGGAAAATGTAATTTAAGTCTTAAAGTAATAGGAATATAAAATAACCTTGAAATATTCACCAGCATCTTCTGCTAGGTTTAGTACACGGCTTCAGGACTTGAAAATATTCCGCTTTATCAAGTGATGAAACAGTATCATAGAAATGCATTACTTTTAGGTGATACTGCGCCGAAAATCCACTTCCTCCCTTTATGTTAACATCGAAGATACAAAAATCCCTAATTTAGGCGATGATGTAAGCAGTGGTTTATGATTCTGCAAGTGTCAAAATTAATAATCTGTTGATGAATGTAACACATTGACAAACATTTAAATGACATTATTGACTAACATTTTGTGAACGATATACAAGAAAACACCATAGTAGCCAATGAAGAAACAAATAATTCAAGGAGACTTGGCAATAGAAGAAATGAAATAAAACAAATCATTCTTTAGAAAGAAACGGAATATTATTTTTACTAATTTTAAAACGCCGGGCCTGGCCATCCAGAAATATAACTCCCGAGCAAAAAATGCACTACACTAACGGGACTAAATATATTAGCAGTTGACGCGGCCGGAATCACTAGTAATCAATTAATCAACCTAGGACCTCCCGCTCAGATACGCTGCAATGGCAACAACTGTTTCTCTGAGCCATCAATGACGGTTCCCTGGTCTTGAGTCAACATTCTTTGACGTACGTCGTCGTTCTTATTGTTTTACACATCGCGTCTTCTCACCGCCACCACCACAACCATGCCAGAACTCGAGCCACCCAGCCAAGCCCCTCTGGATTCAGAGCGGGTATACAGAGGGCTTTGGTTCAGCCTTCCCCTCACGGGACGTGTTGTCGCCGATGCCGTTTGCGAGGCTTCTTTGAAGTGAAGCCGCCCCGTGCTCCGAAGGCGGCGAGCGACCAACTTTGTTCCCGAGAAAGGGAGTTGTTTTGAGGAGCAAAGCGTGCGGACATCCTTTTTTCTTCTCCAAGCGGGATTCGATTCTCTCTTCGATTGGGTGGGAATCGTTTCACTCACGGTGCGGGTATTTTTTCAGTTGAACGATTCGGGATCGCGGCCGTTGCTTTCTGTCTGGGCGAACGTGTTTTAGGTGAAAGAGTTGTTGTCGTTCTTAGAAACGTTCGGCTCAGGGTTTACCAAACGTTTTGAGATAGAGATTCCTTTTGTTAAAATTATTAAATCCATCATCTTTATGGATAAAACACTAATACCTTTTTTTAGAAAGAAGTTTGAGCATAGTACTCATGGCAATTTTGTGATTTTTGGTGTTTTTTGTTGATTTTTTTGAAGGGTAGTTGGCTACAAATGTGCTTTCACGTCCTCTTATTTACCGATTTTAAAATTGAAACACTAAATTCAGTACCTTAAAATTAATAGAATGTACATTTATCTGTCGTCAATTGAGTTATAATTGATCCATTGAAAGGAGTCGACATTTCGTCATTCTGTGGGATAATACCGAGGTGAAAATAGCGAAGTTTTACATTTGAAGATTGGGTGTTTTACAAGGCAAAGATTAGTAAATATATAAACAAAATGTCCAGATGTCTGGCATGTGACTCTTCACATAAGAAAACAAATCAGTGATTATAATGAAATATTATGCTGTACGTGATAATATTAAAGTAGAGAGCAGGAGTCTTTGCCATACTAGTTCATTACAACGTTCTTGTCACGATATTTATAAATATAATATTTTACTTATATTTTCAAAAATGTATTTAACTTCAAATTCACGGCGAATAGGGATTTTATTGTTCTCTCATTTCGTTAGTCTTCGAGAATTAGTACTGAACGACATAAATATTTTTGAGGTTATCGATTTCCTGTTTAGAGCAAATATAGTACTAACCTATTATAACTTTTCTTCAGACCTTCTTTTTGTGTTCAGTAATGGCAATGGTTCAGCTAGTCGTAATTTACTTTGCCTTCTGAAAAAACATTGTGTATTACTCAATTTTAAATTATTCACTAGATATAAAAGTTTTTATTAATGTAATCGCTAATAAACATTGATGTCAATGCGACTTTAAATAAATAAATAAATAAACAAAATTTGTTTTATTTACTTCATAATAAGTAATTGAAAATATAACTAGAGGTGCTATAGAATGGCACAGACTTTCTCGTGGTAAAGTTGTTTAGTTTCCTTGGTACGGATGAGCTTTACTGTATTGCCCCATCCTCTTGCCAGCTGCCATCTATCGTCGCCCAAAGTACATTTTTTAAACATTTCCTCACCTTTTCGGTTTTCTAATAGTAGAACAAAAATTTACCTTCAATAACATTAAAGAAGAGTAAAACCTTGTCCTAAATAGAAATTTTCATTGAAAAATTTGAACCGGTTTGGCTATTAAGCATTACTCTAAATGCGAAATTTGAACTTATTTTTACAGGAATCTATTGAGTTCTCGAAAACATTCATTTGAAGTCATTCAAAGCAATTTTACTCAAAAATGTAATAATGTATTTAAATCGATAGAAATGTGGTAATTAACGGCACGAGAGATATTTGAAAAGAATTACATTTCTGTAATTTTTGAAAAAACAAAATGATCGCCAAAAATAAACTTAACGTCATATTAAAAAGTACAAAAATCACTATCCATTGGAAAAATGTGAAGAAAAAATTTGGAACCATTTTTGAGAAAATGGCCTTTGAGCGTTTCTGGAAATGCGGAAATTTGGGCACATTTTAACACAAAACTGCAGAGTTTTCGAGAAACTTTATTTGGGATTAGTTAAAGCTCACGTACTCATAGAAAATTATGTGAAGAAATCGCCTCTATTGTAAATATTACCAACGTGGGAGGCATGCCAAAAAAACAAAAACATTTTTGTAATTTATGCAAAAAACAAAAGAGAAGTGTAATGTGGTGTTTATGTTATTGTTCAGGGTTTGTTTGGCACTAACCGTACCAACATTTTAAAGAAAAAATTGAAGTCGTTTTCCAGGAAATCTGGTTTTTGTAATTTTTTAAAATTGCAAATATTGCACGCACCATTGCACTAAAATTTACAAAAAAATCTACATGACCTTAATGAAAGAACAATTTACGAACAACAAATTTCATTTGAAGGAAAAGTCTATGTCTTCAATATTGTAGTTGTAAGAAGTTGCAAAAAAATCATACACTACACCACCACATATTTCGGGAGACCGGTCGGGAGCTTAGAGCTTGTCTCGGCTGGGGCGGTGCCCCGTTGGTGGGAGAGTCCTGGTTAGGGGGAAACCCCACTAGCCGACGGTAGGTCGGCGCTGGATCTCGCCATCCAGCTGGGGAAGATCACCGCCATCTCCCAAGAAAAAACATGCACTACACTAACGGGACTAATGACCAAAGCAGTTGACGCGCCCGGAAACACGAAAAAATCAATCAATCAATATCCGGTTTAAATTAGTGAGTTGCACTCTGAAATAACCTATTTCAGAAGAATTTAGTTCATTGAATTTTGGAATTCATTTTTAATTGAAACTATGTATTTCTTAGAATGTTAAATATCGACTCTCGAGAAAATATCGTCCACCTTGAGAATGACTGGTTTAGATCATCCCTTATCTGTGAGGAAATTAATTATTGAGTGGTATTTGGCCCAATACTTAGATGCTTAAGGAGCTGATTTGGGTAAGAGTTTCTTCGGAAGTCGACTAGTGGAGAGTACACATAAGGGAGACCAATTTAATTGTTAAAACCTGATAGTGTTTGTTACAGATAAGTTATTTTAATATTGAATGGAATCACCGAGTGAACACTGTAGAGTTACTTTTCAGCACTTCTGAAGGCCATAAAAACTTTTACATTGTCGTATACGTACGGAAGTAATGTGTAGTAATATACAGTATAAGAGACTGTTATGTAATGAGGTAGAAAATGGTTTTGAAGAAATTAATAATTTTCGCATTATTTTCAGTGAAATATGGGCAGTTTTCAAAACAAGAGTATCTAAAAAGTACTCATTTTAAAAGAAAAACTCTTTGCACGGATAGATTAAATGATAGGATAAATGCACTGAATACCATGACATAAATGCCATTTTGATGTAACCTTTTGATTTTTCAAAAATTACACAAATGTTTTTTTTTTTCAATATCTCTGACGACATAAATATTTACACTATATGCTTAATATATTTTAATATTTACACTACAAATGTTATGTTACATATATTTAAACACAAATGTTAATTTTGTTATATTCTGTGCATTTAGTCTTTCCAATGAAAAGGCCAAGGTAAAGCAGGTATATTATTGATAAATTCAAAGAGAAATCAGATAAAAATCTAAGTGTTCGCTTTATCGTTTCAATACTATTTTGGTACGTACTAAAAGTACAATGTATTATAAGTATGCTCTCATTACTTTCGTTTTCGCATAACTTGTCATACCACTCTCAGAGTGCGAACATTTGAAAATATTCGCACATTGAAGGTTTTACCGCCTTGTGAAATTGTCAGCTTTATTTGTACTCAGTGACGTCGTGCTAAAAAGGAACTTCCGTTCTTCTACTCCTATACCTTTCTCTCTCTCTCTCTCTCTCTCTCTCTCTCTCTCTCTCTCTCTCTCTCTCTCTCACGCGCACACACGCACACACACACACACACACACACACACACACACACGGGCGCGCGCACACACACGCGGGTGCACACACACACCCGGGCGCGTACACACACACAAACACACACACGCACTGGAACATACATAGGCATACATGCGCACATTTTGGCATGGCACAGCCCCCCCACCTCCAACTTGAAAACACCCATTGGCCCACCTGGCCATACTGCAGGCTCGCAGATGGCTTTGAAGAACATTACCCAATTTGTTTTGTAGTGCATTTTTAATTGAAATAATTTTACTTTTTCTATGGACTTATTATTGAAGTAATTTTGTAGTGTAGATGTGAGAGACAAGTGTGTGTGTGTGTGTATGTGTGTATATGTGTGTATGTGTGTATATGTGTGTGTATGTGTGAGTGTATGTGTGTTATATGTGTGTGTATATAGGTGTGTGTGTGTGTGTGTGGGGGGGAGAGTAATTCGTTCGTAAGAAGGCCTGTTAAGGATGAAATCAAAACTGTAGCTCGTTTCCTAGTGTAAATAGTCCAAATATTTCATAATAAAATGTCGCCAACAACACTCGTTTTATTTTATTTATAGTTCAACAGTGTAAAATGAGAGCTTGGAGGAAATTTTGCATTTCAAAGTTTGCAGAAGTATCCCACTCTTGCCTTATCTCTAAAAAATCCCATTGTTTGCTCTGTTGACATGTAATAAGAGAAAATATTTCCCGTTATAATATAAAAGCAAATATACAAACATACTCTCTCAACTAAGCCAGTCATTAAATAAAATTAATACATGTGTCACATTTGTTGATGAAGCACTTAAACTTTCCTACATCTTATGCATTTCTAATGTAATTTCCCCATTTATTCGCTGCTCTAGAGAATACCGTTAATTAAACTGCTCTACAGAATACCGTGCAATTTATGCTGAAATGATAAAAGAAAACAAGTTAGCTTGTACTTCTACTTTTAAAAAAAGTTTAAAAATATTTATTTTATTCGTAAAACTTTTTTTTAAAAGTAGAAAATAATTAAAGAACCCCACTCCGAGCAAGACGATGAATTTATTCAAGAAAATGGGTCGCTCATTTCTTCCGCCTTGTTTTCCTCAGCGATAATTTCCTCGGAGATCTAATTAAGATGTTTTGCATAACAAGTCAAGTCGCATAAAAAGCTCGGCGAAGGAAAGCTGACGAAGAGCCGAGTGTTTAGCGACTAGCGAAGTGTGTTGTTGACATAAAGTGCCTACGTTGGATCGTTTTTGCTTGACTCGTTGCGAGATAATTAAAATAAATTCTCACGTGAAAAAAAATTAAGGCAGGTACTATTTAGATAAACGGTCACCAAATCATGGGCCGTGAGAAAATCTTCGTAGTCCGCAGAAAAATGTATACATTGGCATTATACTATTGTTATTATTAGGAAACTGTACTACGATTGATTGTTAGCGATTCCGGGCCAACTGTTAAGGTCATTCGTCCCGTAAGTGTAGAGCATGTTTTTTCCGCGCTAGGTGGCGGTGACCTTCCCCCGCTGGATGGCGAGATCCGGCGCCAATTTACTGTCGGCTAACGGTTTTCCCCCACCAGGTATCTCACACCAGCGGGGTACCGCCCCAGCCGGGACAAGCTCTAAGCTCCTGACCGGTCTCCCGACATGTGTGGTAGTGTAGTGTATGTATGTGTAAGTGTGTGTAAGTAAGGGACGAATTTAGGGCAAGGAAGAGGAAGGAAAGATCTCGTGTGGTCCGTGGCCCATTTGTTTAGGGTTCTGCTCCGCCTTCCGACTGGTGATGATCGAAAAAAATCATGGAAAACAACCGATCAGAGTAGCCAGCCGCTAGAATTCTCCTCCAGACAGTGACTAAATTCAAGCAAGCTGACAAGTTAATGTCGAAAATCCTGCCACCGTCAGGACTCGAACCTAGCACCTCCCAGTAAGAGGCACCGCAGTGGCATCAGTTGTTGCCCTCAGCCACCTCTCCCGATACTTATTGTAATAAAAGAAACCCAATATGTACGTATATAAATATGTATTAAAAATACTTAAGAAAAAATAGAATACGTGAAAGTGTTTAAATACGTGAAAGTGTTTAAAATTGCCCTATAGTACTGGACTCCAAGCACTGAGTCCAGTACATTGCCCTAAATGAGCAATGTACAGGAGTCAGTGCTTTGAAAACAAGTATCCCAAATAGATCACATCACATTCCACTGGAGGAATCCCATTAGCTCCAACAGGCGGGGTTTCATGAATAGGCTCGGCCCTGACACAGCAATGTATATTTACCGACGGGGAGTAAAAAGGGCAATAAGAGAAGAGTTTCTAAAAAATATTTGTCTGGTTTCGATCAAGTTACGTAGGAGCTGTATGAAATATGAAAAAGGACGTGGTTGCGAATACTTATGCCTTGCAAATATCCGTTTATCCTTGATTCTCACTAAGTATACAATTTTCGAGAAACAAGAGCCAATTTTCGAATTTTAAATAACATAATTAGAGGTGATATCTTCGCCAACAATATTGTTTAATGAAGTTAGCTTTCGATGGCTTAGCCATCGTCAACAATTTCCTGCTGTTGTGAAGACAGAAAAACGAAGTCAAATAGCTGAGGGTACTAAATACACACACACACACACACACACACACACACACACACACACACACACACACACACACACACACACACACGCGCGCACACACACACGCGCGCACACACACACACACACACACACACACACACACACACACACACACACGCGCGCGCGCGCGCGCGCGCGCACGCACGCACGCACACACACACACACACAACATATAAAGAGCTAGATTATTTCAAACTGTTGCTGCAACAGTTTCGGAGAAACAGCGGCGCACGACGGGTTGCATATCCTCGATCATTATTAAGGCTCCTTGTCCACAGGGCCAAGTCAGTTCTAATTCAATAACTTTTATTTCAGTGATGTTCTTTTTGAAAACTTGCATGCTACGGATGTCAGGAGTTACGTATGAATAGGTAAACAGAGATACCCTATGCCCGTTTAAATTCTCCTTTTCCTCGTATGAATTTTATTCAGTTAAACATAATCATATACTACATTGTAGGGGTATTCTTTTTTGAAATCTTTATACTTCATGTCATGATGTTACGAATTGTTTACCTGACTGCACGAACGCCAAAAATATATATGTATTTTGCTGTGGATTTGGAATATTTCTACGTTCTAATATACCATATTAAATACTTGACCCTATATGATCGGGTGAAGTCAGAGCTGAAATCCATACTCTCTCAAAACTACTCTAACTTCTTACTCAATACAAAATAATTTCAATTTAGAGAAATATAGTGTAGCTGACATTGGTGAAGTTTTAAACAATAAGTTTCTTATTTACCCGATTACCACTGGTGCTATGTAACAAAATTAAGTCACACTTCACTTTCAATCTTCGGTAGGTTTCCGTGGTTTCTCCGATCAACACCAGGCGAATGCCGGAGCAGTACCCTACCAAACGGGCCACGGACCGCGCGCGATCTGTCCTTCCTCTTCCTTGTCCTATCCTCTCCCCTTACACACACACTTACACTAACATGTACTACACTACCACATATTCCGGGTGACCGGTCGGGAAGTTAGAGCTTGTCCCGGCTGGGGCGGTGCCCCACTGGTGGGAGAGTCCTGGTTAGGAGGAAGTCCCACTAGCCGACGGTAGGTCGGCGCCGGATCTCGCCATCCAGCGGGGGAAGATCACCGCCATCTCCCGAGAAAAAACATGCACTACACTAACGGGACTAATGACCAAAGTAGTTGACGCGCCCGGAAAGACGAAAAAATCAATCAATCAATCAATTCACTTTCAATCTCGTTATTAAACCAATATGTAGAAACCAGGAAGAAACAACTCCATAAAAAATACTATTTTCATATTCCCGAAGTAACATAGTAACAATATCTCAGCATGAACATCAATTACTCAGTGGAACAAACCTTTCGCTCGTCGCTCGTTTTAAGGGCAAAAACTAATGCCTTTGGATAGGAAGTAAAGACGACTGTCCCATGTAGTAGATTTACTACATGTAAAAAATTCTTAAGCCTAAGAGAAGTATCTGAGCAAAATGAAAATTGCCAGTTTTGACGCCCGAGTGATACCTTCTTTCTCCACTAGATGGTGGAAGGAGAGTAGCGAAATTTGCGTGGTCAGACGGAAGAGCGGATCTCATGGCCTGAGCATATAATAAGGCATTATTGGATTGGATTGTATTATATTCGAGCTTCTTGACATACAACAGGATATTCGAGCTCCATTTCCGACAAGGGGAACTTATGCTCTGAACAATTTACAAATAATTATTGAGTTACTAATTCTCTAAGTGAGTTTTTAAGGTCAAATCCGAAATGTTAATTATGAGGCTTAATGAAACAACGTTGATGACTCTCAGAGAACACGCTGGAAGGGAGGGATATTTTTTTATTATTTTAAAATTATAACTTTAAAATTACGTTTCAAAGTAAACATTTTGTAATTACGACTGAAGAAGATATCGTTGATGCCCTCAGGTGTTTCTCAAAGTTTCCTCTACGGACTCATTTGACTAAGGTCAAACAGAATGCGCTGTTATTTGACTATAAAACAGACATATTGGGTAAATGTCGAAGGAAATGTGACAAAACATTATAGTTTCGTGTTATTATAAACACAAAAAATGTAGAAGAACTGCAAAACCTGAATTTACATACGAGAGATTTTTTAAAATCTGAGATATAAACAAGAGATATTGTGATAATGATAAATAGACAGATCAATGTTATTGAAAATGTAATTTGTGATTCTAATTTAACATGCTAAAATGCATGGAAATTTATGAGAAGAGTTAATATGTCCACATAAATTGCACATTTTCATGTCATTTTAAATAATATCGTATCATCGTGGTAATTTAAAAATGTAATTTTATGTATCAACTACAACAAATTTGATTTAAGTTATGTCATCCATTATTCGGGAGGATCGAGTTTTGTAGCGATGAGTCAGCTCAACAATATAATAGAAATGCTATAATCTAAACCCCAAAACAACTATATTTTAACGTTCACAGCAGTATTTAAATGCCGGATCTGCCGCCGAGAACTTAATTCGCTCAGTTGATTATGGTCCTAAATGAATATGTACTGTACCGAAATCAAAAACATGATAGCATGTGCAAGGATGTGCAAATACAATTTTGGATAATTGTCGTATGTAATGTCGTTTACAGCAATTCTTTTTTCTTAATCGAAAGACTTATTCTCATAAATATTCCTGACGCAATTTTTCCAAAATATTTTGATTGACTACTCCACTCGTAAAATTAAAACCAAGAGTTTATATATATATATATATATATATATATATATATATATATATATATATATATATATAGGCAAAAATTGAGTTGTAGCTTTCCTTCAAAATCGTCCCAGTTTCTGTAGCTGTGTGGACGAAGAACAGCTCAAGCAGGCGGATCTTGTTAGTTACGGTGAAGAGCATACCTCATATTCCCTTCATGTCGCTCTTACCACCAAGCATGGAAATTTAACTAGGCACAGACAAGAGGGACGCCGGTAGCTGGCCGGCGAAGTCGGACTGCCGACCAAAAACGCCAAACACACATACACACACACGCACGCACATAGTATATAATCTCAGGAGGCGGTATGTATAGATTGCTGTGTTGACATGAAATAAACCACGTATGTACTAAAACAACTTCTTTGATTTTAACATTCTTTGAATTATTTTCGATATTTGGCGCAATTTGGAACTGTTGGATGTAATTTCATTCGTAGAATAGCCTCATTAAGTACCACTCGTGCTTTGGAAATTCTCAGATAAATCGCCGCATAGATAGGGGATTCATCGACAATTTCCAAAGAACTCATGGTATTACTTATGATAACACTAGAGAAGAAAAAAAATCACACATCCAGGATGTTAGTATGTGATTTAAAAGGAAAAGATCACGCTGATTTTCGGAATCATCATAAAAAGTTTGTATCACACATGGTTCAAAAGATATGAACGTATTTAGTATTTGAAATAAACAAAACCCCATACAAATTTCCGCATTGTCACTCTGGTTATATTACTATAAAATTTTATGAGCATGCTTAGTAAGCGGTATGAACAAGTTAAAAATAGATTACGCATATTCGTGCAATAATATGCAGACATGAAAGTGGTTTGTTGGTATTCTTCACAACATTGGTAGAGCGAATGACAATGATTTGAGTTTACCATATAATCACACCGAAAGGTTCATTGTACAGGTGACACAACTCTAGTGAGCAGCCCATGGTTTGTCCTGAACCAAAACACAACAGACAAGGGATAGAGAAAGCTCAAGTTTTGTTATTTTGTATACTTGTTTCTTTGAAGTTGGGGGGTAAATCTTTCACAAACGTATCAGAAGGTATCGGGTTGATTCATACACTTTCTATATGAAATGATTTTCATTTTATCATACCAATTCAATTCTACAGATCATGTGGGGAATTCCACTTTATAAAAACGCAGAACTGTAATGTATTTATGTATTTGAGGCACACGCAAACCAGACACGAATTTCACGCGAACTGCGGGTACAAATACGCATGACACCGACTGAGAATCTGACACCCCGAAAGTTGGATACTTGTATACTTGCGTTATGGTAAGGGGTTAAAAAAATTCCTTTCGCTGACTGATGCGCAGGAAAAAATATGAGGGTGCGCGTGATTTGTTTTCAAACCATCCACTAAGACCTACTGAGACCATTAAGACTTACCCGTAATTTAGCGCGACTACCAGATGCGAGAATAAAGAAGACAATCTTCGAATACAGAAGGTACAAAAACACGAAATCCAAATTTTGTTGATATCTCATGAAAGTGGCATAGATGAACTGAACAAATACTTTATTTTTAAATAGATTTTATGCGTATTAATTCTACCTATCTTACTGGTGTAATTTAAATGTATTTACATTAATAGCAAAATACGGCGTGATACGGTATAATGATATGGTATATTTAAAAACAGTGACGTGATATGACATTTTATTGCTATAATCGTAATATACGTATAATAGTGAAAATGTTGGCCACTCTACCTTCCTGGAAGTAAAAATCTTGTTCTCCAGTGTAATTGACCGACTGATGTTTGTGAGAGAACAGGCTGCTTTGGCCATTAATCCTGCACGTACTGCGCGCGTTATAACCCGTGAATGGGCGGAGTTGCTCGTGAGATCCGGAGCCTCGTACACGTCCCTTTGTGGAGTTTCCCTTTCCAGGTATCTCTACCATGGGCGCACCGCCCCAACCGGGACACGCTCTAAGCTCTCGACTGCTCTCCCAACATTTGTGGTGGTGTAGTACATGTAAGTGTGTGTGTAATTAAGCGACGCGGATACGATAAGGAAAAGGAAGGAAAGATCGCCTGAGGTCAGCGATCGGTTTGTTACGGTAATGCTCAGGCATTCGCCTGGTTTTGATAGGAGAAATCACTGAAAACACAGATCAGAGGATCCAGCAGCTAGAATTCTTCAGACAGCGGCCGAGTTCGACATAGCTATCACGGTAACCATGAAAAACCTATCACCGTTGGAACTCGGACTTACGTCTTCCCGATCAGAGTCGATGTAGCGGCAACAGCGTTATGTAGGCGTGGCGCATATATCTCAAACGGTCCAAAATATTTCGATTCATTGATTGGTGTTTTCGAGAGCAGTCATTATTCCCATAAGTATACTGGTTATTTTTATTTCGGAAGGTGGTGATGATCTTCCCCCGCTGGATGGCGATCTCCGGCGGCGACGTTCATTGGGTTGTAGAGATTCTGCTCAATGAGGTATATCCCACCAACGGGTGCACCGCCCCAGCCAGGATAAGCTCTACACTCCAGCCTGGTCTCCCGGCATGTGTGGTAGTGAAGTACATGTTAGTGTGTGTGTAAGTAAAGGGCGAGGATACGACAATGAAGAGGAAGGAAATATCCTGCGTGGTCCGTGACCCGTTTGTTAAGAAACTGTTCTGGTATTCGCCTGGAGTTGATCGGAGAACCCATTGAAAACTATCAATCGGTGCATCCAGATGCTAGAATTCGTATCCTGACACCAGCTGAATTCGAGCTATCAAGCTAACCGTGAAAAAAACCGCCACCATTGGTACTCGGACATACGACTTTCCGGTCGATATAGTGGCAACAGTGTTAGATGGGTGTGGCAACAGGTATCTCAGTCCAAAATGTTTCGAAGACTGATTTATTTGCAATCGTATTTAGGAAATTTCTGGCACGCGTAAAAAATCCTCGTAAGCCACGATCCCCGCTTGACGAAGGTAGCAGGAAAACAGCTGCGCCCTCCATTAAATTCTCCTTAATCGCGGCGCCACCGTCGACATTCCCCTTCCTCACCCCCGCCCCGCCCCCCTTTCACCTTCCCCCACCCCTCCGCCTCCTTCCGGCGCGCCGCGCTCGGCACGTAATCCCTTGAAAATATCCGCGCGCCGTTAATGAATTGCGGAACGAGACGAGAAATCTCGTTTAATCCCTCGGGGTCGCAACGCTGCGCGACGGCCGGAGCGCGGGCGCCGAGGAAAGTGAGAAGTAAACGGCGCCCAGCCTCTTTTCGAACAGACTGCGACCGGGAGAGGTCGCTCAGTGCATCAAATGAGCCTCTGACCGGGAGGTCCTAGGTTCGAGTCCCGACGGCGGCAGGGTTTTCGACATTAGCTTGTCAGCGAGGTCGAATTGAGTCGCTGTCTGGAGGAGAACTCTAGCGTCCGGCTGCTCTGGTCGGTGGTTTCTGCGATCAACACCGGTCGAATGCCGGAGTAGTACCCTAAAAAACGGGCCACGGATCTCCCGCGATCTTTCCTATCTCTTCCTTATCCTGTCCTCTCCCCTTACAAACTCTTACACTAACAGGCACTACATTATCGCATATTCAGAGAGACCGGTTGGGAGCTTAGATCTCGACCCAGCTGGGGTAGTGCCCGCGGGTGGGAGATACCTGGTTGGGGAAACCCCGCTAGTCGACGGTAGGTCGGCGCAGGATCTCGTGGATCTGGTCGTCGCGTGACCTTCCCTTCCCATTACTAGTTACCCCTTATACACACTTACTTACTTTAACATGCACTGCACTACCACACATGTCGGGAGACCAGTCGGCGGTTTAGAGCTTGTTCCGACTGGGGTGGTGCCCCGCTGGTGGGAGATACTCCTCAACGGTTGCGAAAACGTCTCATGTCGACGGGTGGGTCGGCGCCGTATCTCGCCCTACAGCGGGGGAAAATTACCGCTATCGTCCGCGATAAAACATGCACTAAACTTACGGGACTAGAAGTTGATGCGCTCGGAATTACTAATCAACCAATCAAGCTAGGAGGCTTTATGTTTTGAAACCCATTAGCGAACCACCAACGTCAAATCTGGGTTCAACTCTGCCTGGTTGACAATTATAGCGGCCGGCTGCTCTGATCAGTCAATACTAGGAGAATCTTTTTTTCAGTCAATACCGGGAGAATGCCGTTGGAGTACATTAATAGGTGCACTATGGACAGGGCGCGATGATTCTTTTTCCATCATTGTCACCTCCTATTGGTAGATGCACCATGATCATTTTTGTTGCGGCGATATACGAGAAGTCATATTGCGCGCCTATTCGGCAGCGCGGGACGCCGGCTACGGAAGGCAGCAGGGCCACGAACCGGCGCGAAGACCGCCCAATGAGAAGTGAGCGGCCGGCGAGCGGGTCTGCAGGCCCGAGGCGAATCTGCGGCGCTGAGCGCTTCTTAACGGGCCGCACCGGCCGGAGGGGCACTCAGTAGTGAAGTGCGATCCTGAAGTGAAGTAGTGACTGTAACCCTAGTGCGAACTCTGCAACGTTATTTGGTTTTCTCTCTCCGGCTATTTTTGGACGACAGTGCGCGACTTTTGGACACATACTGGATTTTGGAACACCACAGCTTTGTACTACGGACTACGCTTTTGGATACTTGTAAACTGGATCACGCCTGTAAAAGTTGAACCAATAAATTGTTATTGTTGACTTGTGTCTTTTCACGTACATAACAATTTTTTCGCCTCTCGCAATAGCACGTGGTTCCTATTATCTGCCAGAGGCTGGTAGCCACGCAGCAGGACTGGTAATGGATTCGTAGAGGCCACTAGCAGTGTGTAAAATAAAACTCGTTTAAGCAAAAAGAATTGCGCTGTAAAATAAAATGAAATAAGTTTAATGTATTTTATTAAAACTTGAATCAATTACATTAAAAATAATAATCTCAAAAACAGTGATTTATATTTAGCTAATTCTGTGTAAAGACGACCTATTACCATGCAGTGCTATTTCGACAACATAGTTTACTGCGAATGATATCCATTTTGCCCATGAATTTCGTTGCGCTGCTTTCGAAGTACGAGGGGTTCTTGGTAAACGGCGTATATTGCCCTAACGTCATCTACTTGGGTTGAACGGTTCTAAAATTTTACTCACCAGCGACATTTAGGGTGTTATTTCTCGTACACCACCAACATCTACGACTTCAATCTGCTTCACTTCAACTCCGAAGGATTTTTTGCTCTCGAATACCTAGGACTTCGACTGGCTTTGGAACCAGCGGACTCGAGCAGTACAATATAGAAGCATTAACACCACGGAAGCCGCGAAGAGAAATCAATACCCAAAAAACATTCATTCAAAATTTTTTGCATTCTCAATAAACGTCGATCTGGGGAACGCGGAATCCAACCCATCAAACTTTGCCGCTATTTACCCGGGAATGTTCAGCTCCGAGTAAGTGCCGTACCAGTATTCCAGCGGCAGCATTTACATGGAGCATTGTTCACTCCACGGACAATAGAGAATAGGAAGATAAACTGAATGGAATGAGCGAACATTTCTGCGCGCTCTCATTTAACTACACGCGCCAGGAGTGGGGATCTAGTTATTATATGGGCCACTAGTGTTCCTGCACGTCTGTCAATTACCGGAAAATCAAATCTGTTGCTCATTTGCGGTAACGAATACTTTCTATTACTCGAGAACAAACATTTATTGCTATCAAATGCTCCCAACAGCTTTCGTTGCTTACTTTTACTCATGATTTACCTGTTTTCAGTTAGACACTTAAGGTACAGAATTTGGGACTCAAAATTCTTGCGCAAAAAGTTGAATTCACTCACAGATTGATTATCAAGTATTTCTTGACGCATCAACTGTTATTAGTTTTGTAAGAGTAATGCGTTTCCATCACTGATTGATTATTAAATTTTTTTGATCCATCAACTGTCATTAGGCCTGTAAGTGTAATGCTAGTTATATTTCTGCAGGGGACGACATTCCTCTTCTACTGGAATGTGATATCCAGCGTCGATCTTCTCGTTGACGGGCGGGTACCATCAGGTACTCCTCCAGGTGCCTTCCTTAGTGGAACACTGCCTCAGCAGGGGTAAGCTAAAAGCTTCAAACTGTTCTCGCGAGATGTCAATGGTTTCTCTCGGTACTTAAAAAAAATTCAAAAACTGTGAAAGAGTTTGTTTGGACTGTAAAATGCAAATATTTGACAATCTTATTTCGCAATTTCTCATACCTGATATTGCAACTACACTTTCATATTGCATACATAAAAATAAAATAACGTGAAAGAGAGTTGAAAGGGCAAAATTGAAAAATATGGGATAAAATCCAGGTAAAAACGAATTAAAGGAAAAATACAAATAAACTTCGGAAAGAATAACACAAAAAGTTTGTCTTCAGTAGAAATGAGTGACATAGAGAGAGACAGAGAAAGGCACAGAGAGAGACTGAGAGACAGAGACACAGAAAGAGAGACAGAGAGTCGGAGAGAGGCAGAGAGACAGAGAGAGGCAGAGAGAAACAGAGAGACCGAGACAGACAGAGACAGAGAGAGAGAGAGAGACGTAGAGAGCCAGAAAGAGACGGAGAGAGACAGAGAGAGACAGAGAGGCAGAGAAGCAGAGAGAGACAGAGAGAGACAGACAAAGAGAGAGAATAAACTCATAGTAGAGAGACAGACGGAGTGAGACAGAGGGAGAAAAGGAGAGAGACAGAGAGATAGAGAAAGGCAGAGAGAGGCAGAGAGAGGCAGAGAGAGGCAGAGAGATAGGCAGAGAGAGAGAGAGAGACATAGAGAGAGACGGAGAGAGAGAGACATAGAGGGAGAGAGACAGAGGGAGAGACATAGAGAGAAAGACAGAGACGGAGAGAGACGGAGAGAGACAGAGAGGGAGACAGAAAGAGAAACAGTGAGAGAAAGAAAGATATTTCATGTAAATTATTATTTCTTTTGTGATGTGAATGCTGCCGAGGAATGAACATGGAACGGGTGAAATTTCAAAACAGGACAGCCGCGCCGTGTAGAACCAGGTGACGTATAATTGGCAATGGGGACTTGCTGACGTCTAAATTGAAATTTTATAAATGGAATGTTTATATATAAGAACACGCGTTGTTAGGACAACGGATCAACAAGGTTTAATATCCATGCTTGGTGATAAAGTTGTGCAAGTGGACATGGCCCTGAACACATTATGCGCAGAAGGTATGAAGGTCGTGATAGTCGTAACGAGTATACGCAAGCGGTTGGTGCTCTGAGATGGGATTATCGGCATAGGTCGGGTATTAGGTAAATGGTAGTGAACCAGGAAGTTATGTTTAGTTTGAGGTCTAAGAGTTTGCTCTTGTGTAAATTATAATTGGGGATTTTTATTAATGTAATGGTTGTAAGTAGGAATTAAATAGACTCCATGTTTCGAGGAGATGTACATTAGTGTAGCTCCGTAGATGAAAGAATTTTCCAATAAGTAGTTGAATATAGACGGTCGCGAGTAGATGTTCATACAAAACACAAATAGGGAATGTCGCGCCCGCGTGTTTAATTTGTGAGAATATTAAGTCCAATTAATAGCAATAGTTGGGGACATTCTGGATTTTTTTTTAAATTTAGGAAAGGACGCGGGAATTAGTACACCTAGGAGTTCATGGACAACATTCTGCTAGTCAGCCGAGAGGCCGGCGATCAAGATTACGTACGTAAGCTTACGAACTATTGTCAAACCCGTACGGCGTTTTTAATGTTTCGAAGTGAAAAGCAATTCACATAAAATTAATGGCATTGTGATGTATATATTATAACAATAAATATTAAATTTCTATTGTTGAAAAAAGGCTGATAATTTATAGTAGTTGTCATGAATATTAAACTTGATTTAAATCAATAGAACTTCTAGGTATAGTGATTCTGTATAGAATTACACGTACACATGCAACAGGTAAGGAGTGTATGTTGTGTGTCGAACTCATAAAAAATTGGCAGTAAATTTAATTCTTCAGTTTTAACATAATAGAAGGGAAGAACTTTAAATTTATCACAGTGCATACACAGTTTAGTTGTAAAGTAAAGGAATCGTAGACATGAGTGACTGTGAATTTCAAGGAATGTATTAAAATATGAATGGAAGTCGAATGGTGAAAATTGTTTTTATATTTTGTTGTATGTGTTATATTTTGTTGTGTTTTATTGATAGCCAGCAGAGGACAAAATTATAAATATAAATATTATAAAAATAAAATTATAAATATTTGGTATTACGCCCCGAGGAAAGTTGTAGAATAGCGGCCAAAACGTCGGCACCTGTGCCTTGGACGCGGCGTCTTCCGGACAGCCAAGTACAGAGGATTTACTGCATTTAGGTACCACCAAAGTAAGTCACATATATCCCATATCCACATAGGCAACCATGCAAAGCAAGGTTGACGCGCAGCATATTAATTTTAAAAAAATATTTAGAAACAACGTGAATATAAAATGAATACATTATTGAAAAGAGGAAATATTGCAGATTAATAATTCACTAAAATGTGAAAATTGTTAGTTTTAATATTTCGCCTTCCGAGTCCCCTTAAATAATCCACACGAAAGCGGTCTCAGTGGCTTCCACGCATGGGGCCGAGGTGTATAAAGTGTTATTAAATAAAGACAAGAAATTAATCCACTGAAACCGGTTACACCTTCCGTTCTATTGTCCTCGCACATTTCCCCGAAGACCGCGCGGCTCGTGCCCAGTAACACCCCAGTTTTCCAGCGTCCACACCACCAGGACGAGGCTTTGTTCACTCGCTGGCTTTGGAGGAGGCTGCGCCGAAATTGCACGCGCGCACGCGGTCCATTGTCGACGCTCGGCCGGGGGGGCCTCCGAATTCTCGGCGCTCCGTGCCGCGTCGTTCATTTGTCCTTCGGGCGGATGCATTATTCAACCGCGCCTGCGACGTTGCCGCGTCTCCGCCGCCCCGGCACGCAGGTGCCAGATGATGGACGGCGCGGTCCACGCCGTGAATATACGCGGTGCAACAATGCGCGCGTGTTGCGGGGAGGAATGGAGATGAAGGAATTTAAGCCTATAAGTTGCGTATAATGGACAATTTGGAAGTGTTGAAATATTTAAAACATTGGAAGGTCAGTGAGTTGAAGGGGAAAAGGAAAAAAAATGTTATCGATTTTTTCGATGTTTGATTTACCAGTTTTTAATAATAATAATAATAATAATAATAATAATAATAATAATAATAATAATAGTAATAATAATAGTAATAATAATAGTAATAATAATAGTAATAATAGTAATAATAATAGTAATAATAATAAAAATAATAATAGTAATAATAATAGTAATAATAATAGTAATAATAATAGTAATAATAATAGTAATAATAATAGTAATAATAATAGTAATAATAATAGTAATAATAATAGTAATAATAATAGTAATAATAATAGTAATATTAATATCAACAATAACAATGGCAACAACATACAAACCACCATCTCGACATTCACTACGGAACGTTGAGTTCACGATGTACTGTACTCTACCGACACCCAAGAGCAATTACATTACAATAAACATTATGAAATTAATTTCGAAATGTATAACATGGTAAACATTCACCAATTAAGAAGATAAATGAACTCAGTTTAGTAGAATTTGGAAGCATGGACATTTTTAAAGCATTAGAACGTCAGTGTTTTGAAGGTGAAAAGAAAAAGACGTTTTCGAATATTTCATATGTTCGAGGTTTGAGTTGCCGAACAGAATCTGTTTAATAATAATAGTAACATATAAAATTCTACCACAACATTTTTCTATAAAGATAGTTGGCAGAATTTACGATTATTATTGACGCTCAATAGCAATTATATTATTATATTCAATACCAAATGACTTTAAGAATGAATAACATGTAAAAGTGTTAACAAATTAAAAAGAAGAAAAACGCGCTTGATATAAGAAATAATGGATGAGGACTAGAGTCTTCTAGTGTTTCAAGCAGAGGAGAATGGTCGGAAGCTCCTACATTAATATATCCTGCAAACTGAACATCAGATGATTCAGTCAGATCATCGGATGATTAACAATATGCTAGATATCACTATAGTTCAAGAAGGGGAATTGGACATGGCCAACTCAGTAGATTCCTGGGCAAATCAGGAGGGGATAGAAATATATGATTCTCCAGCAATCAGAGAGCTCAACAAAGTCAAAGTGCATTTGTGCCCAAAACTAAAACAAGGACATCTCACCGTGGCGCAATGCATCAAGGGAAATTGGACGAAAAAACTGATGGATTTGATTGATTGATTTTTTCGTGTTTCCGGACGCGTCAACTGCTTTGGTCATTAGTCCCGTTAGTGTAGGGCATGTTTTTTCCTCGGGAGATGGCGGTGATCATCCCCCGTTGGATGGCGAGATCCGGCGTCGACCTACCGTCGGCTAATGGGGTTCCCCCTAACCAGGACTCTCCCACCAGCGGGGCACCGCCCCAGCCGGGACAAGCTCTAAGCTCCCGACCGGTCTCCCGGAATATATGGTAGTATAGTGCCTGTTAGTATAAGTGTGTGTGTAAGGGGAGAGGATGGGACAAGGAAGATGAAGGGAAGATCGCGCGCGGTCCGTGGCCCGTTTGTTAGGGTACTGCTCTGGCATTCGCCTGGTGTTGATCGGAGAAACCACGGAAAACTACCGATCAGAGCAGCCGGCCACTAAAATTCCCCTCCAGACTGCGACTGAATTCGACCTAGCTGACAAGCTAGTGTCGAAAATCCTGCCGCCAAGGGGAGTGGGAACCTAGGACCTCCCGGTCTGAGGCGCTGCAGTGACATCAGTTGATGCACTGAGCTACAGCTCTCGGTAAAACCTGATGGAGATACATCGTGATCTCCAGATGGAATCTGCTGGGGTGACTAGTGCATTATTAATTTTTGCTTCTCATGCACGTTGACAATGTTGTCATCAAATAGACGCGACTATTTCACTTATGTCTGTCCGCGTCGTAAGTAACAAATGCTAAATAAGAATCTATTCAAATTCAACCAATCCCAGATGCCTATCGCCATGTGATTATCACTTGTTTACCTTTCGCACTCCAATGTAATCACTTTGATTACCTTCTTAATATAAAAATAGCAATTGAGGTCCATAATAGCTTGTGAGCATCTATATAATATTAAAATATGTAGTTTTGGTAAGGTTTAAAATTCCGAAATATAATCTATTATTAAAGATTCAGTGACAAAAACAGCAATAGAAACAGAGAAAGTGTGTGGAAGCAATTTCAAGAATTTTGTGAAGAAAGAAAATACAAATGGACAGTACAAACTAATTGAAATATTGAAATAACAAATGAAGAAATTACACATATTTGAAGCAATTAATATGCGAAGATTAGATGATGAGTACAAAGAATATACTATCAAAACTACGAGGAACGTTACATCTATAATTATTCAGAAAAATACTTTAATGAGTACACACGTGTGTTCAATCGAATCGAAATTGAGGAATCCCGCTGCTAATTCAGCTTGTAGATCTTCCATTTCAATAGTTCCACGTAATAGCAAGACAGAGAAATCCCAACTTCCTACAACTTTATTTATTGTATTTTTTAATAAATGTTCTTGTAAATAGCTTTGTTATAATTGTTTTTTAAACGTTTTATTACCATAAAATCGAAAAATATTTGAAATCATTTTCTGTATGAAAGTGTTATTTATGTTTTAGTTGATAATAAGTTATTCCTGGAGGCAGTGATAACTCCGAGTTAAATGAAAGTTTCACACATTCCGTTAGCAATTTTGAGTAATATTTCTCTTTTTTCGTCATTACTGTGATTTTAATTATCCATTCGAATCATATAATGTCTTAATTCGTGAAATAGTCACACTAAATATCACTCGAAGTACTGTGCTAGCGGGTAAATTCACTCCTTGCTACGCGAGTCGTGAATTTACCGGCTATCACAGCATTTCTCGTGATATTACTTATGATAAAATGTCTGGACCATAAATTCGCATAGTATTTTCGTGCTCAATTTATCGAAAAGATGGTTGAAAACGTAAGAACAAAATTGGAGTATTTTCGCAACTCGAGAGTTGTGAGTGAGCGTGTGGTTTGAACATTGGCGTTGTACTGTGATGATTAATACCAATGTTAGTGAAATATGTATAAATTATTAAACGTATATAACTTATATTAATTATATTATTTTATTACATATTTAATTATATTATATATTATTGTATTATATTATTAAATATATAAAAATTATTGTACGTATAAATTACGAAACATTACGGATAAAACACAAAGATGAACGGCATCAACAATAGGGAATCTAAAGGAATTATATGGCGATTTATAAATATTGAGAATGCAAGGGAAGGGCAATGTGACTAATAGACAGGAAAATGGTGGAATTTATGGCGAGTTCAACATCAAATGGACACTTGAGAAATTTCCATGGGTATTTCATAAAAAGCGCAAGAATCGATAGTTAATGGAATAACTAAATAAGAGGTTTAGATGGGATTAGCCAATCACAAATGAGAAAGGCGTGCGAAGGAAGGGGAAAGTCCGTGCGAAAAGAACTTAAGAGAAACGAAAATGTGTACAGTACTGCACATCTTCGGAGACAGAAGAATAGCGCGTGTTATGAACAAAGAGGCAGAACGGATTTCGAAATGGTGACGAACGGATGGAAGTAAAAGGTTCTTCGAGGTAGTGATAGTCAGATGTTTAAATTAGTCGAATTGGTGACAGTATAAATGTTGTAAGTTGGAAAAGGGATACATTTTGTGTGGAGAAGAAGAAAATATCACGGAGTAATTGGGCGATGTGGATATGAAATTTAAAATGTACGTGAAAGTCAACGACCAAGCGGAGTCATCAGGAAAGTGATACAAGAGAACAAAATTGAGGATTTAGAATCGGAAAAATTGATGATTCGGAATCGGGAAAATTGAAGATTCGGAATCGGGTAAATTGAGGATTCAGAATCGGGAAAATTTAGGATTCAGAATCGGAAGAATTTAGGATTCGGAATCGGAAGAATTTAGGATTCGGAATCAGAAAAATTGAGAATCCGGAATCTGAAAATTGAGGATCCGGAATCGGGAAAATTTAGGATTCGGAATCGGGAAAATTTAGGATACGGAATCGGGAAAACGTAGAACCCGGAATCGGGAAAATTTACGATCCGGAATCGGAGAATTGGGGATCTGGAAACGGAAAATTGGAGATCCAGAATCGACAAAATTAAAATTCGGAATCGGAGAAGATTTAGGATTCGGAATCGCGAGAATTCAGGATTTCCTTTTCCAATTAACATTCAACACACCCTCTGCACGAACAAGCGAGCGACGTGTATGCAAACCGGATTGGCTCGAGTGGCGAGCTACAAGCCCCCTCCAATTCGGCCCTCGCGCTGAGCGTTCACAGCTGTGGCCAATGTTCTCGGCTGTTAACTCCGCCTGAGCATCCGGGGCTTATTCAGCGCAACTCGGTCGCTCGCGGATGGTCGCGTTAATATGAACCGCCCCCCAACCCTTTCGCCGTGTGGTCCGTCTAATCTGGCAGGACGTTCACGAATCATATCCCCTTTACGTCGTCGCGCACTGCTCATGATTAATGAGCTGACTGCGCTCTCAGAGACTTTTAGAGCTGACTTCTTCTGGAAAGTTTTATGTAGGGGAGATAATTGGGATGAAATTGGATATAACTGTTGCATGCCCGCTCACGAGCGAGTATTTATTGATTCAGGGATTGTTATCTATTAAGTTGATTAGTCCCGTAAGTATAGTATGGTAAATGCACGAAGTATACAGTAAGGAGACTCAACTCCGGTGGTGGGGGTATGTACCGAAAACGTCGGCAGCTACTTTAGAAAAAGACGTGGACCCTCTTGCTTCAGCGGCATCATGCGTCGAATTATTGAACCATGAAGGAAGCTTTCAAAACAGCCAATGGCAGCAGAGCAAAGTGTTTCCGCGGGAAGAAACAATATATTTATTTCTTTTAATGGTGTGGGCTCTTGATAAAATAATTGATAACAATTATACTTTGTGCCGGCGCCAACTGACCCAACCTGGACCTAAGGAATTTTGTCGATTTGGGCCGAAAAAAAGCCCAGATAAGTTTCTTCCCTCACCGCGTGATGTCGCTAAAGCAAGATGGGTCTAGCTTTCTTTTATTTTTCAAGTAGCTGCCGACGTTTTCCGCACATACCCCCACCCTGCCTACGGCACCGGAGTTGAGTCTTCTCCCTGAATACTTCAATTACCGTCCTACCGTCGGCTACCGGTGCTTTCCTCAACCAGGTATTTCCCACCAGCGGGGCATCGCCCCTGCCGGGACAAGATCTAAACTCCCAACCAGTCTTCCTGAATGTGCGGTATTGTAGTTCACATTAGTGTAAGAGTGTGTAAGTGGAGAGGATAGAAAAGGGAAGAGATAGGAAAGATCGCGCGCGGTACGTGGCCCATTTGTTTGGGTACTGCTCCGGCATTCGCTTGGTGATGATCGGAGAACACGGAAAACAGCCTATCAGAGCAGCTGGTCGTTAGAATTCTCCTCCAGACAGCGAATGAATTAGACCTAACTGACTAGTGTTGAAAAATCTGCCATCGTCGGGACTCGAACCTAGGACCTCCCGGTCAAAGAGGCTGCAGTGACATCAGTTGATCTCTCCCGTTGGGCTGATTTGTTTATGTACTGCTCCGACATTAGCTTGGTACTGATCGGAGGAACAATTGAAAACCACCGATCAGAACATCCTGCCGATAGAATTTTCCTCCAGAGTGACTGAATTCAACGTTGCTATATAACTAGAGTCGAAAAATCCGCTAGCATTAAGACTCGAACCCTAAAACCTCCCAGTCAGAGGGGCTGCAGTGTTGAAGCTGTAAGCGCAGGGGCTGTGACTTCTGTTTAGGATCATCACCGTCTATTAGTTATGGATACAGCACTTCACCCAAGTCCGCCTCTGAGACATGGAAACAACCTAGCACATGAAAATGTATTCCGTGATGGTAGCTGAGATCTTGTAGTAATCCATTATAGATATAGGGCTAATCATCCACAACAATAACAATATATAAGATATATTTATTTCATGTCCAAAGATAACTTTCCCATCTTCAGTTGGAAAAAAGGGAAAAGTTGAGAGATTAACATAAAGAACCATGACATAAAAATAAAGTTGACAAATGAAGTAAAATAAATAATACACTGATAAAATTAAAAAAATAAAATTAAAATAACTTACTGCCCAAGCAACGTGGATCACACCTAAACATTGACGCATGACGCGACACGACATGACGCGACATGACGCAATGCTGTGGGAAGAGTTGTTCGTGTTGGGGTACGCATTGGCCAATATTTTGTTTTAATTCCTCACTTCAAGGGCAGAGAGAGTGAATGTTGACCGATCTTGACTGCATCAGATTTCCATCTTTTCCTGCGACCTCATCGGGAGCTAAATTTGAAAGTAATGAAGAGTTGCAACAGTTTTTTGAGAACTTCCTCTAATCCCTGGGCACTGCTCTTACAAGGAGGATTTCTTAAATTATATTTGTCTATATGGGCGAATAGACAAAAAATTGAATTATTTTATGACAACGTGTATTTCTGTTTGCAATAAATCTTCCCCGAGAAAAAAATGCGAGTATATACGAAATGTCCCTTGCATAAACGAAGGATATGAATTATATTTCAAATAAAACAGTGCTTTTAATACATGCATCATTATCATGCTTAACACTTCTCACACATATACAAAAAGTACAAGGTAAATTTCATGACCGATACGAAAGTAACTTTAAATAAACTCATAAGTATTTTAAACTATATCCCCTTATTCAGCTACGATAGCAAATTTCAAAAATGTATATCTTAACGTTTGTAGACTGTCTCTTGTTTCTTTGGAATGCATTGTACTGAAACGTTCCACAGTTCCTAGTCTAGCAAACTCCTGTGACTCGAAATTCCACACTACTTGCACTCCTGTTCTTTTCTTTCCTGAGCATTGGATCTGTATGCTCTTTCACATCTGCAAGGCAATAGCACTCTTGAACTTCCAACAAAACAAGACAACGGTCCAAAATCCACCTTACCATCTAGACTGCGCTACATAAGCAGTTGCTCCGCAATCCACGAAATGGAGGCCATTGGCGCGGCACGGTGGCGCTTCTCGCGGCGTCGCGGCCAACTACCACCAGCAGCCGGCAACGAGCATCGTAAACGCGACGAAATGAGGCGCATTACGAGAAGAGGTGAATGCGGAGGGCGGGAGGAGGGGGGAAGTTGAGGTTGGGGTGGGGTGGGGCGGGGGAATGACGGGGTGTAGAAGAGAGTCGTGCTACTGCGAGAGTTCGAGGGGTTACAGAAGGGGAAAGTACGTGCGTGGGATACTAATGCAACGCGTTTAAAGGAAGAGAGGGTTATTGGGAAATATTCGCGAACAGATGACTCTTTAAATATTACTATCAGTGCCAAAATTGCAAAGAGTGTAGTGGCGTTGTTTATGCCATACCGTGCACAATTCTAAGCTGAGCATATCTGCTAAATCAATTTTATACTGTTAAGCACAAAGGTGCAATGCACTCAAAGCAGTGTATCTGTTTTTGGAGAGTTCACTTGAAGACAGGATTGATTGACTGATTATTTCTTTGGCCCCGGGCGCGTCAACTTCTAGTATGGTCATTGGCCCAGTTAGGGTAATGCAAGTTTTTGTTACGAGAGGGGGCGGTGATTTTCCACCTCTGGATGGTGAGATAGTGAGATGGGGACTCTTCAAATATTCCCATCAGTGCCAAAATTGCAAAGAGTGTAGTGGTGTTGTTTATGCCCTGCTATGCACAATTCTAAGCTGAGAATATCTTCTAAACAAATTTAATACTGTCAAGTACAAAGGTGCAATCCACCCAAAGCAGTGTATCTGTCCTCGGAGAGTTCACTTGAAGACAGGATTGATTGGTTATTTCTCAGGACCCGGGCGCGTCAACTTCTAGTATAGTTATTAGTCCCGTTAGGATAGTGCAAGCTTTTGTGGAGAGATGGCGGTGATTTTCCCCCACAGGATGGTGAGATCTGGCGCTGACGAACACCTCGGCTTGCGGGGTTTTCCACAACCAGGTACCTCCCACCAGCCGGGCACTGCCCCAACCGGGACAAGCTCTAAGCTCTCGTCTCGTCTCCCGACACGTGTGGTTGTGTAGTGCATGTAAGAAAGTGTAGGAAAGGGGCTTGTGTAAGAAAGGGCAAGGAAGAGGTAGGAAAGAGCGCTCGCAATCCGTGGACCGTTTGTTATGGTATTGCTCCAGCATTCGCTTGGTATTGATCGGATAAACCACGAAAAACTACAGATCAGAGAAGCCGACTGCTAGAATTCTCCTCCAGACAGCATTTCGAGCTTGCTGTGTAGCTAGCGTCAAAAATCCTGAAACCGTCTAGACTCTAATCCTCGGACTGGCCGGACCGAGGGACTGCAGTGAAATCCACTGAAATAAATGCCCTTAGCCACCTATGCCGGTATGAATAATTAGAATGAAACCTTTTGCAACAAAAACGAATTTCATTGCTTGTGGTCATGGAGTCTAACATCTCCTATGCTGTGTCTTCTTCCACCAGCATCGGAATATTACATCACCTACTAATAAGGTTATTGAAGATTGCGGTAAGTGCTTTTACGTAATTTAAAACACGTTAAGGTGAAAATGGATATGAGCTCACTTCCAACAAATTACAATGAAATGCAAGAAAAAATTCACATCGTTTTTTAGGAATTCAACAATCGAGTTCTCGAATATTGGAATTTCAAAAAGGTTGCATTACAAAAGAGATTCGATATCTGAAAATGTATTTTTGCTTCATATTCGGCACTTTTATTTTCAATACTTGAAATGGAAAACGCAAGCTTTTCTGAGAAGAGACAGATAAACCGCTGAAATATTATTTGGTATTCTTTCAAAACGATAAAAATATATTAAAAATATTTGTTCCTAAATGGCTCATGTCTTTGTTTTGAACAAGACTATTAACAATCTTCAAAATTACATAGTCATTTAACGATGAGATCACCTTAATGTACAACGACCCATTGTGTTTCCCATTAACTACTCATTGAATTAACATATCTCCTTTATTATATTATGCAAAGGAGGTTCCTGACGCCATTATCGATTTCAATGATCCATGGAACATACAACAAAAATACAGTTGATTACTGGATCGTTTACTTCAATGAACTTGCATCTCGCTAACGGAACTCAATTACACAAAAACATAAGTTCCAATAAAGCGATAAACCCCAACCACATTCTGCTCAATTCCGCGTTTCTTCTTTTTTTTCCTTTTATCAATTGTTCCGCCAATGAATATCGACACACGCTCCATGGAGTACCCTGCAATCAAATGAAAGAGAAAACTGATTCGCCGATACATGAAAAGCGCGGATTGGAATCCAGATTCTCGGGCGCAAGTCTTTCTCTGGGCGTTGGGTTTCCGTCAAAGGGATTTGGAGGGAGGTTTTACGAGCCTGCCTCAAAGGCTTTGCACGCTCTGTTGACCAAACGGCGGAACGACCAAGCGTGTGCACTCCCTGTTTAGCTCTGTCTTCTTCTGCGCCGTGTTTACTCTCTTGCTCGGCAATCTGTCTCGCAGTTTGGGCGACGATGTGAAGCCGGTCCAACGTCCTATTACCACTCGAATTCAGCAGTGTTCCACAACGGTTGTTAGCACATTTCAAAATTAGAAAAATGTCAATGATGTTTGTATAAATATTTAATGTCCGTGTTTTGTAAACGCACTGCCAATCAGTGTAATAACGTATTGTTTACTTTAAGTCCATATTCAAATTTTCGTGTCCAAAGAATACTGTAACTATTTGTACATTCCGTTTTGGTGCAAACGTGAAACCTGACACGTCTCAATCTGGCGTTAGTTATGTTCTCGTGAATGAAAATATTAACTCGGAGAAGGATACAGAATGTAAGGGAAGAAAGCAGTTACGAGAAAATTGGCATCTCGAATACTTTATAAAGTGGTAATAAAAGAAACAATTCAGCATCTGGACATAAATTGACAATGCACTATTTGGTAAGAGAACTGGAAATACAATGAGGTATTGATGTTCATTACCTTTGAGAGTGTTGGTATATTATGCAGTAATTTAGAGTAATTTATCATTTGGATTTCTTGTTTACATTGTTTGGATTACTTTGGTTTTGAATTACTTCACCTTTGATTGTGACAAAGAATCAATAATATTTTTTAGAATTATTTTGAGGACGTATTGCTTCTCATTTAACAACCTGCTTCTTCCTTTTTTAATTTTCAAAATAAGGCCGAGTTTTCAGGTTTCTGTTGCATGAAAGTATTGTCCTATCGATTTGTTGGCATTATCATTACCAGCAGTACGACAAATGTGGGTGGCCGTAATTTCTTGGCATTAAGCAAATAGTGAGCAATTTATGGTAAAAAATAACATTTCATGTTTTAAAATATGCTGAATTTGATTCTTGGAATTCTTAGAGATTCTTGGATTCTTAAAATGACTAGAAACTATTAATAAATAATGAATTATCATTAAAATTACAAGGAAATATTCATGATCAAACATTGTTTAAAAATCAAATATAAAAACATTACATCGGTTGCCGCATAATTATTAATCATCGTAACAAAATGAATGTATTTTGTAATAGATTTTATTACATAAAAGCTAATACTTACTTATCTATTTTTGCCAAAAATGTTCATTTCTTTCTGTATTCAGTATTCAACATGTATATGTCTTAGTGGAGGGATCCCACAATTAAGAAAATGTGGACATAATATATTTCTCTCCGTAGCACGTCACACACAATTTTCAACTGTTTACGACGTAAAATAAATAAATAAATAAATAAGTAAATAAATAAATAATTAAATAAATAAATAAAAGGACTGGCTGTGAATTTTGTTAATTTCAAAAGTTTATTCCAGTTTCCTTATTGTATAGTAAAGAGCAACAAACTTAAGGCTAGGAAATGGTCGCGATTGAAAGAGCCAAGGGAAACACTGTGCAGTAAAGATGCGGGAATTTCCGGCTTTTGAGGGAACATTACTATTTTTGACATATGTACCCAAGAGATTATTTAAGCATTTATTCTAAAAAAGCAAGGGCAGAAGGGCCAATTTTGCAAGCAGATAGCATTTTGAAGTATTCACACGTTTTGCATCTCATGAGTATCCCAAAGATTATAATTTGGAGTTCAGCTGATTTATGTTTAAGCGATATAATTTGTGCGCTCTGAAACTTGCGTGTGTAGTTATAGTTCTTATAATTTTTGGCAAGAGGAGATACCGCAATGGATACCTGTAAATTACACTCACTGGCGAATCGGCGCAACTCACATGTATTACTTTTTATACAATTACAATTTTATTTATTTTAACTGCACATAATTACTTAAATCTTTCATTAAAATATTTTTTGTCAATTTTTAATCTTAACTCATGGTCATAAATACACATATTTGAGTGGCTAAAGTTTTAATGTTATTCATATTGATTGACTAGAACATGTTTATAATTAAATTTTGTGCATATCAATTGACGACCTATTTGATGAACAAGTTTACACGGTAACAATATATTCGATTAGGGGATAACAAAACAAGATATAAAAATTGAATACCTTCTTGTATCTTGTTATGAGTTCTAACATTTGAAATGTTCTTCGTTTCTTTAATGTTATTCTCTGCTACTACACACATTTTTAATAATTAATTAAATTTATGTGTGATTTAGTAATGAATATTATGGAAAACAGTCAAATGGTTCAATCGAGAAACATTTTGATTGAAAGTGAATAAAAAGTATATAAAATACGATTTTACATCAGTATTTGGAATCAAATGATTTAAATCGTTGCCACCCTACTCTAGAGATTCTCGCATAATGAGCATTGTATACTGCATACTTTGCAAAAGCCGCGGCCATTAACAGCATATAATAATCCGCCACACCTAATACCGCGGGGAGCGGCCAGGACAGGGCCACCGAGTCGATCAGCGAAATCGCGCCATTGAAGGATGCTGATTGTGCCATTTGGGGGTGTTGCAAATGGCGGCAATTCTCGGGAATGAGTTGGCAGCTGCTACGAAGGGTGGTAACTGTGGTGGGGAGGGTCTGTTGAGGGAGGAGGGAAAGCTGTGGGAGATTAGTGGTGCCTCTCTCTCTCTCTCTCTCTCTCTCTCTCTCTCTCTCTCTCTCTCTCTCTCTCCCTCACTCGAGTGATTAGTATTTTCGGAAGCGTAAACGGCTAACATAATTACTCCTGTAAGAATAGTGCATGTTTTATCGCGGGTGGTGTCAAACATTTTACTCCCCTGAATGGTGAAAACCAGCGCCGGCCTTCACGTCGGCTTGCAAGGTTTTCCCAAACCAGGTATCTCCCATCAGCGGAGCACCGCTCCAGTCGGGACAAGCTGTAAGTTCCGACTGTTGTACGGGCATGTGTGGTGGTGTAGTGCATGTAAGTTAGGGGGGAGGATAGGACAAGGAAGGAAAGGTTACGCGCGGTCCGTGGTTCGTTTGTTAGGGTACTGCTCCGGCATTCGCCTGACGTTAATCGGAGAAACCTCGGAAAAATACCGATCAGAGAAGCCGGTCGCTAGAATTCGCCTCCTGACAGCTGCTGAATTCGACCGAGCTTTGTAATCCTGCCCCCGTTGGGATTCAAACCCTCGTACCTTCCGATCAGAGGCTCTTCAGTAACATCAGTTCATGCCCTGAGCCACCTAACACGTTTTCTCGCGCGAGATTTATTTAAAGTATGCAAGTAGCACACATACTAAAATGTAGTATATGAATAAGTTAAGCGAAATGTGTGACTGTAACCCTCACCACCAATTAATTTAAAAACCGTCATCTTTTTTTCCGAAGGACATAAGATCGAAGAAGGAAGTTTCACAGGAGAGAAGAAAAACTAGTTGTTACCAAAACCATTATCAGGAAGTAGGAATAAAAGAAATCTGTATTTTTTTCGTATTTGCATTGTTTAAGGCATTCCTCGCGTATTACGCCGGACCGTTACTTCTGTGGCGTCACAGGGCTACGTTTCCTGCATCAGAGAAGCCCATGCAAGGTACAGGCATGAGGGTAGCTAAAAATAGCCACCCGATAAATGAGCACCACACCGAACCAGAGGGATTTCCGGTGGGGACAGGTTACTTGACACCTAAGGGTCGTATTTATGAAGCCCTGCTAGCAGAGCTCCAAGGGTCTGCCATCTGGGGGCTTGCTAGGAGGACAAGGGGCGACTGGAATTGGCTGGGGTCCGTTCATAAATCGCAAAACCGAACACTGGCAGCCTGCTAGGCCTGGCAGGTCCCTGGCTGAAGTTTACAAATACGGCCCTAAGTGTCGCGTGGTGGAACAGCTCGCTTACTGAGCGTCCCAGGGTAGCGCGCGAGGGCAGATCACGTACCAAGTCACGTGGTTCGGCCCTTTATCAGGGAGCGCCTCGAAGCCATTCGCGGGTAGCGCTTCTTGGTTTCCTCGTAGTAATACTGCAAAAATCTTGTCCACCCAGGCTGGCGCGGAGTGCTGTGTGCACGAGGTGCTCCGATGAGTTCGGGCACGTTGAGAGGTTCTCTACCACTGTAGGGCACAGGGTGTATCTGCCAGGGCACGGCAGATGCCGAGACGCGAGTAGGCCGCGTTGGCTCTTCGCTGGCACCGCCGTAAGGGGCATTTAGAGAGGGGGCTGAAGGTACTTAGCTCCGACAAGCACCTCAGATTGTGGCGTCATACGGCGCTCACGTACAACCTACCGTCGACGCTGCTAGACTCACAAGAAGAACGAGGCATTGTTCTCATGGTCTTTAAATAGCCCTGCGGCGCTGCCCGCCGCCGCCCTTGCCCTGCGCTCTTCGACGCGTTCCCGCTTGTACGGAAATCCCGGTGCGTCATAGCTTCTGCCTTTGTCTACGCATCCGGCTTTGCACCCCGCCCGCCACGTGCTTGCCGCCGTTTTAGCTCGACACGACACTACAATATTGAGGACCTGTATATTGTACATAATTCTGTAAATAAATTGTATTTAGCTTACTCGTGTTTGTGTTCTTGTGGAGTAAATCCCTACCCTCGACGTCACACTTCTCTGCATTCGCGTCTTGCCTCTATCGCAGGGCCTGAGCGCTGCCCGGAAGGTCTTTCGCAGTTGGAATGCTACACCCTCATGAAGGACAATGGTGCTAAGATGTTACTTGTGGTCTGAGTTTCTTCATTTCCAATGCGCACAGAAATTGAAACAAAACTATGCAGTCTTTGGCCATGTAAGAGGTGTCTGTGTTTACGTTACATAATTATTCAGAAAAACTGCGCAAATCCAAAGACAATGAAACTATTTCGGTTTCGACTAAAAATGCAAATATTGGAATGTGATATTCTATCTACTCTCTATTTCAATGAAAATTTACCTTATAACCTTTTGTATTGAGCTTTTGGGATGGTAAAGTTGGAAGCGGGTCAATGGAACACTACTATACTTTTAAGGAAGGATTAATTTCAGTTTTCGCCCATTTGCCTATCAAAATTGAAAATGGAATTATTACATTCCTACTTTACTACATGCCAATTGCTGCGGTAAAATTTTGTTAGTTGAGAAATGTTTTGAATGTACTTTTCATTCTTTGAACAAATTACGCCTGTATCTTCTCTTTAGTGTTGCTGTACATCACCTACCTGTCTGATAAATTCCGAGGTACTTGTAAAGCTCATTTGCTTCTAGGGATGACATTGTCTCCCTTTTAACTTGGTTTCGCGTTCTATTTTTCTGATGATTTTCCTTTATTGGTGCTTTGTATTTTACATTTTTAATACCAAAGAGAATTCCTATGTCGATGGAGATTCTTTTTGTTGTCATAAATGGTCTACCTTAGTCCCTATAATATTTATGAGTTCAATTTAATATCGTCTATGCACACTAGATAATACATTGTATTTTTCTATGCCTTTTTGAGATCATATCCTACTCCAATATTTTTTTAACATAAAGGAGAAGAGATTGGCTAGAAAAAATTAATAAGGCCTGAGACAATAATCCAGGATGACAATATAAGGATTCTTAATGGCTTGGTGACAATCCTTTCATCATTTGATTACAGATGTATCGTGGGCCATTCATTGCGCATATGGTACATTTTATGATTACATGGTTAATGCGGTACGTCTTTGACATACAGGCAGCCAGTCATTTGGAACCATGTGGAATGCCTTCTTGTACTCATTGAAACAGGTTTGGAGATTATGCAGCTTGTCAAAGGTCTGAAACAATGACACTGTCGATCACAAGCTGCTCCTTGAATCCCAGTGAACTCTTGCAACAATCTTTAACAATCTTTGAGATAATATTATTTTCTTCGCAACATTGGTCTATTAATGACCTTAAACAGATAGTTATAATTTTATATAATAATTGAGGCATGTGATTGTTCGTGATTTGTGGCATCACGTGTTTTCGTGTCGTGATGATGATACTGCGCACAGAACCGACCGCTTGTTTCAAGTTGTGATTTTTGAGAATCAGAATCGTCTCATGTAAACAGGTCAATCCTGAAATCTAGAAATTATGATATCCCTCTGATTCAGAGCATTTTCAAATCTGTAATTTTTAAATGACCATTTTTAGAACATCTTGATATATCGGAAACTTCCATTTCTTTGATTGTTATTGAAATGATCGAAAATAGCTCTGTTTTGGTCATTGGGAAATTGGAAAAGAGTGGGAGAGAAATACGTATATTTTTTTTATAGGTATCAGAATCCTCTAAGTTACTTGACCACTCATTGGTTTCCGGGAGTGGAAAGGGGAAATAGTTGTGAGAAGGATTAAATTTAATTTTCAGGAATTTGATCACCAGTTACAATAGGGGCAAGTTCTCATTATGGAATTCCATTAAAATCCGGACAACAAACGGGGTTTATAATATTGCAGATAGATGGCTCGTTTCAAGTAGTTTTGGATCATACAGGATCAATCATACCAGGAATTAAGACATTTGGAATTTATATATTTATTTTCAGCCATCTATCTGTAACATTAGATTAGGATCAACAGGAATAAATTCAATTCTGCTGCAGCAGAATAATAATAAATATAATAATTCATAAGTTTATGCCTTACGTAAAAAATTAAAGAGATGAGTTTCGTATCTCATTTTTCTGATCTCAAGAGGTTTTTAAATTCAGATTCCTCAGATAATTTTCTATAAAAAACACGAAAAGGGGACTGACGAGCTTTTTAAATAATCGGCACGAGATTCCAAAGCCTCCGTTCATCAAAGGCAGCCCTTGACCAGTTTCTGTGTGACCGAGAGCCCGTTCCAAATTGACTTGACACTTCAATGACGGAGGGGGAGATTTGCCGCGACAAAGCGCCGTTTTAGGGAGATCGATCTGCGAGCAATTTTTTACCGTCCGGGGCGTTGCCGCCCTTGCAAATGGGTCTCCGCCCGGGGCGGTCGCCCATGGTCGATCATCCGCTCCGCTCCGCCTGCTGCTCCTCCACCCACACCTCTCTCTATATTTGATGGGTTATATTGCGGGGAGACTGCCCGTAGACAGTGTTCCGCACCCGATTGATTGATTGATTGATTGATTTTTTCTTGTTTCCGGGCGCGTCAACTGCTTGGGTCATTAGTCCCGTTAGTGTAGTGCATGTTTTTTTCCTCGGGAGATGGCGGTGATCTTCCCCCGCTGGATGGCGAGATCCGGCGCCGACCTATCGTCGGCTAGTGGGATTTCCCCCTAACCAGGACTTTCCCACCAGCGGGGCACCGCCCCAGCCGGGACTAGCTCTAAGCTCCCGACCGGTCTCCCGGAATATGTAGTAGTGTAGTGCATGTTCGTGTAAGTGTGTGTGTAAGGGGAGAGGATAGGACAAGGAAGAGGAAGGACAGATCGCGCGCGGTCCGTGGCCCGTTTGGTAAGGCACTGCTCCGGCATTCGCCTGGTGTTGATCGGAGAAACCACGGAAAACTACCGATCAGAGCAGCCGGCCGCTAGAATTCTCCTCCAGACAGCGACTGAATTCGACCTAGCTGAAAAGCTAGTGTCGAAAATCCTGCCGCCGTCACGACTCCAACCTAGGACCTCCCGGTTAGAGGCGCTGCAGTGACATCACTTGATGAACTGAGCTACCGCTACCGGTGTTCCGCACCCGAGTTTCGACCCAGGCTTCCTTCGAAACCTACCCCCGACGCGGGTCTGGGGACTTTTATCTAAGCAGGCGCACCCCGTGGGCAGTCCCGTCTGCGCCTGGGATTTGACTCTCACTTTCTCCGCCAGATGTCTGGCTCAGTTAACTATATCCGAACTGTCTGGTTGGGAGAAAGACCCACACCTCTGCGTTTCGCCTTCTCGAACCTCTATCCCGTTCTCTTTGGCCCGTGCATCCGCCCCTCCCTGCTTCCGTACTCCGCTCTCACACACAACCAATTTTTACAAATAAGGTCTCTAAAGAAAGCGAATTTCAAGGAGACGTGATGAATTGCATTTTTTATTATTTATTTATTTTAAATCGCTCTGTAACTTCATGGTCATAAGCGATCAAAACATGTTATACAATTTTACATCATTTGTCAATATACATATTTAGTAATATATAAAATATTTTATGACGTTGTCTTTTAACAAGTTAAAACACTCACAAACAGACACATTTATAACAAGAGTGTTAATTCGCAATTAGCCTTAAAAAATACGAAGAATTTGTTCAAAAAAGCGCATGGAAATATTCATGTCCAATGCAACCCGCAATACTCGGCAGATTTTTTAAATCTATACCGTTAAATGACTATACTTTCCGCACTACTTCCATTCTCCTGCTCCCTCCGCAACTTTCCAACGCCTTAGGTGGCTCAGGGCATCAATTGATGTAACTACAGTGCCTCTGAGCGGGCGAACTACGTTTCCACTCGCGACGATGGATTTTCGACACTAGCTGGGAGGAAAGCAGGACATTGCCACCATATCGGAACAATGCTCCAATACAAAAATTTAAGTCATAACAAAGCTCCCGGTAGGATGACTGTCTCCCTCTCCGTCCAGAGACAAACGTTCAAGTGACATTATGAATAATCTCAGTATAATAAAACAATGTAGGCTTTCTCAGTATAGGTTGCATTCAGGCGCTGTCTGGAGCAGAATTCTAGCGGTCAGTTGTTCCGACGAACAGTCCTTCTCTTTCCTAGTTTCACCCCAGTAGGCGACTTAGATCACTGCATGCCTCAGACCGGGAGCTCCTAGGGTTTAGGTACCGACGGTGGCAAGATTTTTAATAGCTAGGTCGAATTCAGTCGCTGTCTGGAGCAGAATTCTAGCGGTCGGATGCTCTGATCGGTAGTTTTCCGGGGTATCTCCGATCAACACCGGGCAAATGGCGGAGCAGTCGGGCCAAGGGTCGCACGTGATCTTTCCTTCCGCTTCCTTGTCCTCTTCTCATCCCTTAAACACACACTCACATACACTACACTACCATACTTGTTGGGGGCCAGTTGTGAGCTTAGAGCTTGTCCCAGTTGGGGCGATGCCCGGCTGATGAGAGATACCTGATTGGGGAAACCCTGCAATTCGACAGGGTGGTCGGTGGCGGATATCGCCATCCAGCGGGGAAAGACCACCGCCACCCCACGCAATTAAAACACGTCCCACACTTACGGGACAAATAACCTTCGCCGTTGTCGCGCCCGAAATCAGTAATCAATCAATCAATCCTACCCACCCATCCATCTCAAACCCATACGTCTAGCTCCCCTTAGCCTCCGCCCCCGCCTCCTCCCCCTTCCCACCTCTCTCCCACCGGGCAGAGGCACAATGGCAGGGGCGGCGTCCTGCCAACTGCGGCCGACGCGGCGGCCCTCTCGCTGATGGGAGCAATCACCACGCTGCGCGGGGGGTGGGTGGGGTGGCGCTTCGCACGAAGGTGGCTCGCTCTGGCGGAGGCGGCGGGAGGTGCATCGATCGTCAGGGTGGACGAAGAGATGCGAAAGTGAAAGGAGAGTGGTGAACGGGAAAGTAGAAACGGTCGAAAGACAAAATGAAGTTGAATGATTTAGATTAGAGTTAATTATTTCAATTGTTTTACCACGGATGTGTATTTCATGTTTTTCAAGGCGTGTCAGCTACAAAATTCATTAATCCCATAAGAGTAGTGCGTGTTATACCCCGGGAAGAGTCGATTGATTGATTGGTGATTTCGGACGCGTCAGCTGCAAAGGTCATGTGATCGTAGTGCGTATTTTCTCCCAGGACGAGGCGGTGATTTTCCTCTCCTTAGATGGTGAGATCCGGCGCCGACCTACCGTCAGCTATCGGGGTTTTCCCTAACAGGTATCTCCTATCAGTGGGACACCCGTAACCGGGACAAGGTCTAAGGTTACAACTGGTCTCCCGACATGTGTGGAAGTGTAGTGTGTGTGCGCGCGCGCGTATGTGTAAGGGTAAGGATAGAACAATGCAGAGGAAGGAAACATCGCGTGCGGTCCGTGGCTCGTTTGTTAGTGTTCTGTCACGGTATTTATCTATAATTGATCGTAGAAACCACGGAAAACTACCGATCAGAGTCGCATTTCTCTTCCAGACAGGAGCTGGATTCGGAGACGCTGCAGTTGCCACAACTATTGCCTTGAGCCACCTCAGCCAAATGTTGCCCGAGATGCTGAAGGGTCATACTGCAGATGAAGAGAGACACAAGAGGAGAGGAATGAGAAGCAAGAAGATGGAAGGGGTGGGGTGAAATTTAAAGTGGAGAGGAAAATGCGGGTTGAAATATTTGTTGGTTTTTGTTACTTAGATTATTCTACCAGAGTGATGAGAAGGTCTCCTTCTGAAGGCAGAGACACGCTTCGTGGCACAGTGTTATGCCACAAGCTTCTCAGCGTGACTCGGGAAAGGAAACTATAAGTAGTAACCCAGACGTTTTCCAACTTGATGGTATAGCATGTAAAAAAGAGGATATGCACAGAAAAATAAAATAAAATATAACAACAGACGAACTTAAATTTATTTATCTAAATCCCGCCTAATCGTATTGCATGTCTAAAGCGTTAAAGCCATCTGGGCGACATTGACTGTCTAGTTGTTCTCCTGTGGCGTTGTGATCAACGAACTTGATCACTGCGTAGATAGGTGATTTCATCGGGCTACCCATGCCATGGACTCCCGCTGGCGACCTCGCCCTTATTATCACTGCTACTACGAAACACGGACAGTGTGAAGGAGACACGTCGCTTTCTAATACACTCCGGAGAGCCCACACTTGTCGGAGATTTTCCCGGGGGAATTTTCTCTCTGGGGAATTGGCCATATGTGGATAGGAGATCACTATTTTGCTTAGGTTTAATAGATTAATTGATTGTTAGTGGTTTCGGCCGCGTCAACTACTATGGCCGTTAGTCCCGTAAGTGTAGTTAATGTTTTTGCTCGGGAGGTGGCGGTGATCTTCCCCCGCTGGATGGCCAGATCCGGCGCCGACCTACCGTCGGCTAGTGGGGTTTCCCCCTAACCAGGACTCTCTCACCAGCGGGGCACCGCCCCAGTCGGGACAAGCTCTAAGCTCCCGACCGGTCTCTCGGAATATGTGGTAGTGTAATGCTTGTTAGTGTAAGTGTGTGTGTGTGTAAGGGGAGAGGATATGACAAGGAAGATGTAGGAAAGATCGCGCGCGATCCGTTTGGTAGGGTACTGCTGCGGCATTTGCCTGGTGTTCATCGGAGAAACCACGGAAAACTACTGATCAGAACAGCTGGCCGCTAGAATTCTTCTCACGACAGCGACTGAATTCGACCTAGCTGAAAAGCTAGTGTTAGCGAAAATCCTAGCTGAAAAGCTAGCGAAACTCCTGCCGCCGTCAGGACTCCAAGGTGTCGTAATGCACCTTGGAATATGACAAGGAAGGGGACAAGGAAGGGGTGAGAATATGACAAGGAAGAAGAAGGAAAGATCCCGCGCGGTCCGTGGCCCGTTTGGTAGGGTACTGCTCCGACATTCACCTGGTGTTGATCGGAGAAACCACGGAAAACTACTGATCAGAACAGCCGGCCGCTAGAATTCTTCTCCAGACAGCGACTGAATTCCACCTAACTGACAAGCTAGCGTCAAAAATACTGCCACCGTTCGATTCCTGGTCGAAGCAAAAATATAGTTGTAGCTTTCCTTCAAAATCGTCCCAGTTTCTGAAGCTGTGTGACGAAGAAAAGCTCAAGCAGGCGGATCTTGCTAGTTACCGTGAGAGAATACGTCATGTTCGCCTCATGTCACTCTTATCCCCAAGCATGGGAATTTAACTAGGCCCAGGCATGGGAGACACCTATAGCTGGCCGGCGAAGTCGAACTACCTACCCAAAATGCCAAATACATACATACATACATAAAAAGGGTTACCGAAAACATTCATAAATTGCTTAAAACAATAAAAATATACACGAAAGGTTTTTCTCAATTCGAGTTTTCCGTTTATTTGCACAAAATGTGTTTTCTTTATCAGTGACCTTTTCATTTACAAATGCAAACAATAGTCAGCAAACACGTGCTAGAATTCATTTATAAACAGTTTATATATATTTCCGTTTGTTGATAAACATTCCCATTTTAGTGGAGAGCCTAGAAAACACATACTGTTTTTGAAACTAAGTTGACGAGAGATCAAAATAGTACGAATTAAGGTGGTTTATATTTATTTTGGAGGTGTGCATGAATTCAAAGTTGTTGATTATTTAAAGATTATTATTATATATTTCTCACCGACAATGTAGAATAATCAACTAATATGGATACCTTATATTTTGATAAACATCAACGATTTAGTTAAAAAAGAGACCTAAATAAGTCATTTTTGGGAACATATCGGTAGCCATAAGACATTTTGTCGTATAATCGGGTGAATGTATCTTTTGAGGAAGCGTGCCGTAGGGTTTAAACGACAAGAGTTTCAGAAGGGGTTGTAAAAGACCTTGTGAGTGCGAACTTGCTGAAATGGGATTAGAAAATGGCGTCCATAGTCCAATAAACAAAAGATAATTGAAATAACCTTACATATTTTTATAGATGCTGAGCTATTGCGCGGTTGTATTTAAGGAATATGAATAATGAGTTATTGAAACCCATTCCCAAAGTTTTGGAATGTATAAATTGATGTTGTAAGAGTGAAAAATGATTTCTTTTATAATTTCGCAACCATTCAACATACCATGTAACAAGTGACAATATTATGTGGATGAGTATTCGTTTTTTCTTTTATCTTCGAGTATACAAACGGACAGACGTTTGATGAGTGATACAACAGACAAATAAATACACTTCAATCGGTACTGACGGACAGTAGGGATAAATTATTAAAAAAAATGCTACGTGGAAATGCATTTGTGTGAGAGAAGCGTTACACTACTTTAATTAAACTGTGACTTTATATAAGAAGTATGCATCTAGCCGAATTCGTTATTATGAAGTTAGAAACTCAGGCAAAAACTTTTATCGATATTTTCTAATGAGAGAAACGAGAAGAGAAATGAGAAAACTCGTTTCCGACCTAGGAATCTGTTGTGTTTATGATTTTGCTTGAGACACCAACAATAATTATAAATATTTTCCTTCAAATTAGACGATTTATAATTAGTTTAAATGATTACTATAAAGAACCAGTTTAATTTCTTTTTACAGTTTTTCTGTAAACCACGTTTGAACCATATATTTAGCATTTGAAATAAGGTGAATGTCGAGTTTGAAATAATTATTGGGACGTATTTGGGTTTAATCAAACTGAATATAACTTGCTGACTTTGATCACCATGAAAAATAAATATTTCATGTTTTCATCTATGAGGAGACATTGATCAAGCCTATTTTATTCGTTCTAAAAAATGCAACTGCTTCCATATATTACATAGAATATACAATGTTTATGTGTAAAATTATGCATATTATAACGGAGCAACGGCATCGCATCTAATTAGTGTTTTAGGAGTTTGTCAACTTTCAAAAAACTAATTTTAGAAGGTTACTGGGTTTTATATTGATTTGGAGCGCTATTACAAAATATAACACGTTTTTCGCGAAGTTTTAAGAAACCTGGTATATTATATGGATAGGTTTCAATAACGGGCTCTCCATTTCAAATAATTTACGTTCAGAGAAAAATCGAAATTGTCGGTTTTGAAACTAACCTCTTCAAGTAAGTTAAAAGAGAAGTTCAATATTTCCTTCGTAGTTGTTACGAAAAGACCTCTCAGAGTCTGCTTCTTGCATTTAATTAAGTCTGTAGTCGTTACAAAGTTTAAACTTGACATAGTCCCTTTATTGAAAATAGAAAACAAATAAAAGTCGTGGATTGATATTCCAACTGCCACAAGTGACACAATCAATTATGAAACAAATATTAGTTTAGATAATTTAACTTGTGAAATGAATATAAATATGTCAAAAAAGAAAAGTTCTTAAGTCGATAAGTAATTTTACCTCGTAAAAGGTGAGGTAGAAGACTTTATTATTTTATTTTGTTTATATTGTTATTAGTAAGAAAAACCTAAATTTTCCATCTCGAAATACTGCGGTAAAAGCTTTGGTAGATAAAAACAACAAAAAAATTTCGGGAATTTTTGTTTTTTGCGTTATAACTTTTTAATGGTTGCTCTTAGCGCAAAAAGAGTTATGCACAATTTTAAAGGCTATACAATTCTACACAAATTTGTTTTATAAATAATTTTTCTCAAGAAAATAGTAACAGCTACGAGATTTTAAATTTCACTAAATTTTCGTTTTTATTGTGATGTTACCCCAAATTACAAATGGTCTCTCTAATGCTCTCTCCAATAATTATCTCTCTAATAATAATTATATTATTATTATTATTATTATTATTATTATTATTATTATTATTATTATTATTATTATTATTATTATTATTATTATTATTATTATTATTAATTATTATTATTATTGTCAATATTATTAATGTTATTATTATTATTCACAATCACGAGAAAGACTGCCCTAACCGCAAGAAATTCTGTGCACAAAGGTATGAAATTTTCCTTAAAGCCTTCAATAACGCGAATGAAAACTGTCAATATAAACGGGTTCGGAAAACAACACGTAATGCTAACGAGGATTTGGTCACAGGAGAAGCACGATAGCACCTTTCCCGACAAAAGAAATTGCGCAGTCCAACAAGAAGAAAGCAAAGGTATTTCGTCTAACCACTAATGTTAATGAGACCGTGCAGTCATTTATTCTTTCCTTGAAGGAAACTCTGATGAATACCACTTTGTCATTGATAATTGGATGGATGAATCCGATGGGTGAGATTACAGATCCGACAGTCGTACAGTATAATCGTGCTTCCTTCAAAATTATGGAGAAGACATATTGATAACAGAGAACCGAACATCTCTTGTTTTGCGAAACGTTGAGTACAAAATATTAAATAACTGCTGGCATCGAAGCAAGAAATATAATTTCGCAGATGTATATCTCAGAATCTTTAAAACGGGAGGTGACCCATTCACAGGTGCATTAAATAAAGGAATACATACCAGCAAACACCTTCTTACATAAAGTTGAATTGGTTGTACCAGATCCGTTGCCTTTATTGAGTCAGGGATTTTAAAACTAAACTCCCTCGTGGCACATAGCGAAGTCGCTAGCCTTTCACCACTTAGGTTCAGGTTCGATTCCCGTCGAATCTCATGAGAAATTTGTTCCAACAAAATGAGTTTGGCTGCCTCACAAGGGATAGTCCAACCCCTGTGAAGTGTCCTAAACCCTATCCCTATCCTTATTCCTTCCCACTTCTGGCCGCTGAGTAGTAACGCGAGAGGCGCGTATGCGGAGATGCTACCTGGCGGTCCTCTCGACAACTGACCGTGACGTGACATGACGTAGGGTTAATAGAGGATTACTCCCCAAGCGCACAAATTAATGAAGGATTACTCCCAGCGCAAAGCGCTTAACGCCTCTTAAGGGGCTTGGAGACGCGTTGCGTCAAGTTGTAGACGCAACAACCAAAAAAACTCAACAAACGGTGCAGTTAACTCATGGAAGAAAGCAATGTATACTGTTGGGACATGCCCTCTGTATCGGCAGCAAGACGTGTTTTTTCTTTTTCCCTTTTGACAGGGTTTGTGCATATGTATTCGAGAAGTTTGGATCAAAGCTAATTATTGATATTTTATTTTCTAATGTATTTACTTCATTGTACTTTGAAACATTATTACTTGAAACGTCTTACGTTCTGTTAAATACTCAAAAATAAATAATGAATCATTCTGTCAATACTTGTTTGACAACGCAAATTATAATGGATACCCATTGGATGGTCTAATACTCCCTAAGGAATAATGATAATTCCCCAATCTTCAATCGAGCTTCTTCTGCGACCAAATCCTCGTCAGCAATGCGTGTTATTTGCTGATCTCATTCGCATCGATTGTTTTCAGCTGAATTGATTATAAATGTTATCAAGGAAAACGTCATAACTTTATGCACCCAATTTCTGTGCGTATATGACCGTTCTTTTTGTAATTCCAAAAATTCCGTCGCATTCTCTTTCCCACATAGGAAACAATAGGTTTTGAAAATGCATTATTTGTATATTGTGTTGTGTAAGAGCTGTTTATATATCTTGCAGAAACTGCTCACTTTCTTTTCAAGTTGATGAAGAAATAAATTTTGGATTAATACTTCGCATGAGAAGGATTAGGTACAGTCACATACTTCCACAAGTACAATTTTGAACTGACACGACTCATTTCTTCTTCACAATAACCACTTCATTTCGTCCAAACTCCCCTGAGTATAAAAACCAATCCCTAAACCTAAACGTAGTTTAGTGGTAACGTATATTGCGAACCTCTCGTTCAAAAAGGGTCGAAAGGAAAACGAGAGATATAGTAGTGATGTAGAAGCGCTACTAGGAGCGATATAGGGGATATGGCGATATATAAGATTTGAAAATATGTTGTAAATTATAATTTATGCCCGTTTCTTAGGGTACTGGTCTGGCATTCGCCTGGTGTTGATCGGAGAAGCTACAGAAAACTACCGATCAGAGCAGCCGGACACTAGAATTCTCCCCCAGACAGCGACTGAATTCGTCCTATCTCAAAAGCAAACGGGGCGATACAGGGTGGGGATGGCACGTTATGTTGGGGATGAAGAAGCGTGGAGGGGATGGTTGGGACGGTGGGGAATGTGACTGGGGTAGTGGGCGAGACTGTCGCGAGATGCGCAAGGGAGTTTCTGCGAGGACGCGTAGCCACCAGTAATCAGCGACACATGGCGACCTGTGAGGGCGCGGATCGATGTGGCACGTGCGGTAATCGAGCCTACTACCGATCAGAGCAGCCGTCCGCTAGAATTCTCCCTCAGTCAGCGACTGAATTCGTCCTAGCCACAAAGCAAACGGGGCGATACAGGGTGGCGATGGCACGTTATGTTGGGGATGGTGGAGACGGTGGGGAATGTGACTGGGGTAGTGGGCGAGGCAAGGTGCGCTGTCGCGAGATGCGCAGGAGAGTTTCTGCGAGGACGTGTAGCAACCAGTAATCAGCAGCACTTGGCGACCTGTGAGGGCGCGGATCGAAGTGGCACGTGCGGTAATCGAGCCTACTACCGATCAGAGCAGCCGGACGCTAGAATTCTCCCCTAGACAGCGACTGAATTAGTCCTATCTCGAAAGCAAACGGGGCGATACAGGGTGGGGATGGCACGTTATGTTGGGGATGAAGAAGCGTGGAGGGGATGGTGGGGACGGTGGGGAATGTGACTGGGGTAGTGGGCGAGGCAAGGTGCGCTGTCGCGAGATGCGCAGGAGAGTTTCTGCGAGGACGTGTAGCAACCAGTAATCAGCAGCACATGGCGACCTGTGAGTGTGCGGATCGAAGTGGCAACGGCGGTAATCGAGCCTACTACCGATCAGAGCAGCCGGACGCTAGAATTCTCCCCTAGACAGCGACTGAATTAGTCCTATCTCGAAAGCAAACGGGGCGATACAGGGTGGGGATGGCACGTTATGTTGGGGATGAAGAAGCGTGGAGGGGATGGTTGGGACGGTGGGGAATGTGACTGGGGTAGTGGGCGAGACTGTCGCGAGATGCGCAAGGGAGTTTCTGCGAGGACGCGTAGCCACCAGTAATCAGCGACACATGGCGACCTGTGAGGGCGCGGATCGATGTGGCACGTGCGGTAATCGAGCCTACTACCGATCAGAGCAGCCGTCCGCTAGAATTCTCCCTCAGTCAGCGACTGAATTCGTCCTAGCTCCAAAGCAAACGGGGCGATACAGGGTGGCGATGGCACGTTATGTTGGGGATGGTGGAGACGGTGGGGAATGTGACTGGGGTAGTGGGCGAGGCAAGGTGCGCTGTCGCGAGATGCGCAGGAGAGTTTCTGCGAGGACGTGTAGCAACCAGTAATCAGCAGCACTTGGCGACCTGTGAGGGCGCGGATCGAAGTGGCACGTGCGGTAATCGAGCCTACTACCGATCAGAGCAGCCGGACGCTAGAATTCTCCCCTAGACAGCGACTGAATTAGTCCTATCTCGAAAGCAAACGGGGCGATACAGGGTGGGGATGGCACGTTATGTTGGGGATGAAGAAGCGTGGAGGGGATGGTGGGGACGGTGGGGAATGTGACTGGGGTAGTGGGCGAGGCAAGGTGCGCTGTCGCGAGATGCGCAGGAGAGTTTCTGCGAGGACGTGTAGCAACCAGTAATCAGCAGCACATGGCGACCTGTGAGTGTGCGGATCGAAGTGGCAACGGCGGTAATCGAGCCTACTACCGATCAGAGCAGCCGGACGCTAGAATTCTCCCCTAGACAGCGACTGAATTAGTCCTATCTCGAAAGCAAACGGGGCGATACAGGGTGGGGATGGCACGTTATGTTGGGGATGAAGAAGCGTGGAGGGGATGGTGGAGACGGTGGGGAATGTGACTGGGGTAGTGGGCGAGGCAAGGTGCGCTGTCGCGAGATGCGCAGGAGAGTTTCTGCGAGGACGTGTAGCAACCAGTAATCAGCAGCACTTGGCGACCTGTGAGGGCGCGGATCGAAGTGGCACGGGCGGTAATCGAGCCTACTACCGATCAGAGCAGCCGGACGCTAGAATTCTCCCCTAGACAGCGACTGAATTAGTCCTATCTCGAAAGCAAACGGGGCGATACAGGGTGGGGATGGCACGTTATGTTGGGGATGAAGAAGCGTGGAGGGGATGGTTGGGACGGTGGGGAATGTGACTGGGGTAGTGGGCAAGGCAAGGTGCGCTGTCGCGAGATGCGCAGGAGAGTTTCTGCGAGGACGTGTAGCAACCAGTAATCAGCAGCACATGGCGACCTGTGAGGGCGCGGATCGAAGTGGCAACGGCGGTAATCGAGCCTACTACCGATCAGAGCAGCCGGACGCTAGAATTCTCCCCTAGACAGCGACTGAATTAGTCCTATCTCGAAAGCAAACGGGGCGATACAGGGTGGGGATGGCACGTTATGTTGGGGATGAAGAAGCGTGGAGGGGATGGTGGAGACGGTGGGGAATGTGACTGGGGTAGTGGGCGAGGCAAGGTGCGCTGTTGCGAGATGCGCAGGAGAGTTTTTGCGAGGACGCGTAGCCACCAGTAATCAGCAGCACATGGCGACCTGTGAGGGCGCGGATCGATGTGG